>BGPR01004989.1:66497-94333 GCA_013235015.1 Araneus ventricosus
AAAAAAAAATTATGGTAACAAACTGCAATCGTAACTTGGTAATCGAACGAAAATACGTTTCTTTACCGAATGAATTTTTTTAATGTTTGATTCCATAACTTCACGACCGCAATGGTCATCAATTTGAAAAGATAAACAGCAATACGTAAACTGAACGAAGTACATCAATTTTTTTTTCTTTTCTTTTTTCCTGTTCGATTTTCTTAAGACTAATAAAATTATGGTAACAAACTGCAATCGTAACTTGGTAATCGAACGAAAAATACGTTTCTTTACCGAATGAATTTTTTTTAATGTGTGCGATTCCATAACTTCACGACCGCAATGGTCATCAATTTGAAAAGATAAGCTAAAATACTCTAATACAGTTCCTTATAAACAGCGATGGTAAAATTGAATGATATTTAATAAACATTGTATAAACAATCAAATTGTGATCACATTTTTGCTACATCTCGCATAACAATAAAACTTAATCTAGGCTTAACAAAATGACAATAAATCATTTTGGGCTTTTTCCGTTTTTTCTGTTTGACATTTCGAATGATCGCATTCGAGTTTGCCATTTCGTGAGACACTTGAGAATTAATATAAAGATATTATTTCTTTATTGACAACTTTTCTCAGACTGACGTTATTGAGGCTTTTATTACCCTTGTTTAGGATTTAGTTTAAATACAATTAAACTTTTAATATATTTCCTAACTGAGCACGGACCATTTACCTATAATTTTAAATATATTAAAAACCTTGATTCACTCCTATGTATCTTCAGAAAAATTGGGAAAGCAGGTCGTTATGTTTTGGACTGAAACCACGTCTTAATAAAACATTAGATAATTTCAAAAGAGAGTGGTTCAAAAATTTACTATTTTTTTAAATTCAATTTTCAAAATTCGGAAGATTTTCCTAATAAGTGTGATTCTTTATGTAATAGAATATCCCAATCATTTTCATACCAAATTTTTCTATTTTTCTGTTTCTAATACAGTTTGACAGATATCGTTTATTTTTCTTTCCAAAATTGTATTATAGACAATTTTTTTCTGTTTCCTACATTTCGTGGCATATTTCTTTTTTTTTATTACATTTTTTTTTGCTTTTAAGAACACCTCTTCTTCCTAGCCTCCTTTTCGATGATGTTGTACTTTTTAAGAATTTGTTAATATTATTTCATATTTTACATGTATAATTATACATTTGAATTACTTATATTATTTAGGGTTTTTTATTGTTATGAATTATTACACATTTTCGTTCATTTCGATTAATGTATCTTCTAAATAAGATGGACGTAGTTTATATTGCATTGTATTTGTAGTTACGAAATTTTTTCTTCTCGCTGATTCTGGTCAAGCTTAACCTCCTTCTGGTAAGCTGGGTTTACAAAGGAAGTAAAAAAGAGCTTTTGTCCTTCTCAAACAATGACACTTTGCACACACATGGAGAATTTTATAGACACTAATTACAAATGAGTTTACAGATGTAAAGATAACACGAAACCAATCTGTATTTCATATAATAAAATCTAAAAATGTAAAGTCCTACTTACGAAAAGCATTGATGCTTGCTGAAAAATTAAAGAAGCATGTATTAAGAAAGAATCAAATAATTAACTGATTTAAAAATATTTAAAAAAAGTAGTAGAAAATGACCATTTGCCGAATACTTTAGATGTTGATTAGTTAAAATAAACGTCCTTAAAAGTTTCCGTTTCAAATATGCCAGTTTAGCTTTATGATAAAGAACACTGCTTTATTTAAATAATGTATTTAATAATGCCAAAGATGCCCGAAAATAATCAATAATACCCATTATTCGAATGCAAACGAAAAAGAATCAGTATGATATGAAATAAATTTTCTACATATTTTTCTATACTATATAATAAAATACCCAGTAAAATATCATTATTCTATTTAAATAATGTAATTAATAATGCCAGAGATTCCTGAAAATAAACTATATTAACAATTATTCAAATACGAATGAAAATCAATCAGGTAGAATATTTAATAAAAATTTATATTGATGTTTATATAATACAAAATAAAGTATCCCGTGAAATAGCATTATTCTGTACGGGCTTTTAGCCTGCAAACAATATCTCAGAACTGATTGAAATGGATTTAGTCACAAAAGATGTAATTAAAAATCTCATGCACAATGGCAGAGTGCTTAAGAAATGATTTTTAAAAAAATGAAGAACAGGATTGGTAAATCACTTGGCACTAACTTTCGTATTGTTCAAAACTTTACTTTTAACGATTAATTTCGTTTCATCCGAGTAAAAATAATGCAAAATCCACTAACAGAAAAAAATGCATTACCAAATTACAGAAGAGAATGTGTGCGTTGGAGCTCTACAGGGATCTCAGCTGGATCTAGAGCTACGAAATTTGGAACAAACAAACTTTGGAGGATGGGAATGTGCATCTCGGATACCTTTTTTCGAAATTTTAAATAATTAAAAGTTAAATAGAATTTTGACGCTTTTCTCAATAACTTCCGAAAATATTACACTCAAACTGATTTTTACGCCATCTGAAAGTACAGAAAATTACCTTTTTAATTGTAGCAATTAAGTTGCTATACAATATTTTTTCTATAACTTTTATAAATTTTTAAAAATATTTTTGGCATAATTTACAACAATATTTTTCATAGTTTAAACGCAATTCCACCCGTTTTCATTGTTTAAACAAATATTTAATGCGTCTTTCTCCTTCATTGTTGGAATTGGAGGTAATATTCTTATAGAAACATCCGATTTGGTCGTCCGATAATGACGCAGACAAAAGGGTCGGGGTTATTTTAAGCTCCGCCCAGCGTTACCGAAATTTGAGGATGATTCTAATATCAATAAAATAATACGGATAAAAGCAGGTATTTAAACATAATTTTGTGAATGCTGATAAAAGCAGAGACTCATATAAATATGATGGCAGAACGTCTGAAGACTACGATGATGAGGAGATCTTATTTTTGGGAGTGGGGGATGCGTCTACTGTTCACAGAACTAATAGTAATGGTTCAATAATACATTTGTTCCGACCCGATTCATCGAGAAGTAAATAAATCCTACCACTTCATCGATCTAAGTGACTTCCTGTTTTAACTCCACCGTTCGTCATGTTGTCTGTATATGTGTAAGTGTTTTTTTACATTGTTAAGGCCACACTATTTATTTTCATCCAACTTTATGTGACCATTCATTGAAATAATTGAAAACGTCTATATGTGCATTAATTTTTATTTCTTTATTTCGTTTCAAGATACTGACTATTTTAATGATTTAAATGTTTCGTGAGTCAGTGGTGAGCTTATCACGATGAAAAAATTTGATTCATTTTGAAAATGGTGAGAAGTTTAATTGTAATGTTGCTAATACTGATAAAAGCTGACATTTAATTTCAATTCTGAGAATACTGTTAAAAGCAGAGATTTGTTTAATTAATTAGCATTCGAAAAACGAAGAGGTTAAACCTTTAAACGCTTCGAAGGAAAGCAGAGCTTTATTAGATTTTATTTTTCTTATTCTCGTTAGCGAGGTCTGTTGTTTACTGAACAATTAGTATACTTCTATAGCACTAATTTTAAAAATTATATTAAATACGTAGCGTAAATTATAATATTTTAACGATATTATTAATTTCATATTTTATCTCCATTCACAGTATAGAAAAAATTATATCATTCGTAGTATTTATAATAAATATCATTCCTAGTATTTAGAATAAATATCATTCCTAGTATTTAGAATAAATATCATTCCTAGTATTTAGAATAAATATCATTCCTAGTATTTATAATAAATATCATTCCTAGTATTTATAATAAATATTATTCCTAGTATTTAGAATAAATATCATTCCTAGTATTTATAATAAATATCATTCCTAGTATTTAGAATAAATATCATTCCTAATAGATTAGACTAATGTCAAAACTTTGAGAGAGAAAAATCATGTTCCAATCTTTGCTTTCTGTGACTCTTGATAAAGAGCAAAGCCAGATTCCTCCAATTTATTTTAGTTTCTAACTTTTCTCTACGCCAGTATGTAAAGTAGTTTTATAAAATTGATATTGCTAGGGGGTTGCACACGCTGCTCGCTCCGCTTCGCAACCCCTAAGAATCACGTTGTGATTCTTTTGGGATAACTACGTGATCCCAGCTCGCTTCGCTCGCTCGCCATACAGCTATGCCTTTCTGCTAGTAATAGGAAATTATAAATACATTAATTATTGAAAGTAAATTTAAAATATCTGAAATTGCATGAACTCCTAAATATTTTTTCATCAATTACTAAAATTGTAATCTTCTGGTTGCACAGAGATATATGTAAATGATAGAAAGAAGTCTGAATGCTAATATATATAATTCTAAGATGTTTAAAATTTCAAATTATTTACATCAATCAGAAATCAGTCATTTCATTCCACCAAAATTTTAAACATACCTTATTTTCAATGAAATGTTGCTGAGAAAAAATTCCCCACATGTATTCACACTCACTCCATTTATTGTTTAGCCAAGAAAGATTTAACTTTTCTTCCTGAGCAGTTATTTATGTGTTAAACCTCAGAAAATTTAAGTTATCAAGAAATGATATAATCCAAGTTACAACCTTTTACCTAAAAAAGGATCATTTATAGAGAAGCAATAATCAAAGTATAAGCAAGCAAGTCAGTACACTTGACTTGCAGAAAGCATCTTGAAACATGCTCATGTTAACTATTCAAAATTGAAACCATAATAATTATATATTTTTAGCTTTCTAAAATTGATAAGATCCTAAGTTTACTCTTGTTATGTTGCTCTGAAAGCTTCCCCATATGTATAGAGACTCAATCCAGTTACAATTTAGTCGAGAAAAGTGCAACATTTTTCTCTGGGTAGTCACTTATGTTTTTTAAAACTCAGAAAATGGGAGTAATCTAAAGATGAAATAACCCATTCCTCAACCTTTTAACTTAAAAGGGCATATTAAGGAGACATTCATTCATTTGCCTAATAGAATCTGTAAGACTTAATCGTATTTTGTTCAAACTATTTAACTCAGAAAAAAAATAGTTGACTCAGACTTTCCGATGTAAACAAACTAAACTTGCCAGCTGTTGCCAAACGGCAATTAAGAAATTCGATCTTTTTTGTCGCCACATAACAGAATTATATATATATAGATTACCATTTCTTTAATTAATACGAATTAAACAATACTATTATATATATATAGTAATATCAACCAAAATATAACCTGTTATATATTATATATGAACATTCAAAATAAAAAAAAACATATCAAATCTGCAATTCAAAAATTAAAAATTTATTAATTAAACAAGAATATGTAAAAACATGCAAAGAGCACCTGTAAAACTAAAACAAATCTATGGATTAGATTACTCTTACAATTAATTGTAAAAGTCAAACCAAAATTAAGGAATTTGCAACAAGAAAATTAGTTGCTCCGCATTGGAAGACCTATTATCCAGGTTAAAACACACAAACCAACCCTGTTACTAAAATTGGGGAAGAACGGAATAGGTAATTTACCCTAAGATGAAAGAATTTCGAATGATCCATACGCTAACCCTAACAAAAAATCATCGTTATATGGAATGTATCTAAATTAAATCTAAGATATACCATCAATATATTGTACCATTATATTGCACTAAAAACAATAAATACTTCAGTCAATAAAATATCCGTTCTTATTTACTAGGAATTATAGAGTAAATGTGTTTACTTATCCTTTACCTTAAATCTTCATTTCAATACAGAACGCCATTTAGCTTGACGTCACAAGTTTGTCAAAAGTAGATTTCTAACTTTGATTCAGCTTAAATTAACCAAATATTTTAATCTATTTAAATTTTTTAAAAATTTGTAGAATATCTCTTTAAAAAATCACAAAATGGATTAAATTATGCAATCAAATAAAAATGTAATATCTTAGAAAATAAACTATATATATATATATAATTAAAATATTTCAATTAATCAAAACATGTGCTCTATTTTCAGTATATACAAATATTAATCTAAGAATTAAAATTAAAATCAAATTACCTTATCAATAATCATACAAATGTAACACAAACGATAGTTTGTTTAAAGACAATTACACAATGAAAAAAGTCAACCTAGAATTGGAATTCCAACAATCAGATGCCTTTCAGCCTTGGGAATTGATATGTGTCGCATTAAATCAGAATTTTGTAGCGCCAAACATCTGCAGAAGCCAATTGTTGGAAAAACGAAAAAATGGTGGAATAAATCCCCAAAATTCTTTGAAGAATAGAAACGAGAAAGTCAATAACTTATAACATACCAATTCAATAGTTATAAATTTTGTTAGGCTTGAGCATTATCCTAATGACATTTCCGCATTTAAAGTGAAAAAAAATTATTTCTAATTTCAGCTTTTAATACTATAATAAAACACTATGAAAATATTAACTATAAATTAAATTTAACCTTCTACTATATATATATATATATGATGCAACTTTAGTCTTAATCTAGTGGTGCCATCTGCCTATGAAGTGATTTACTAAAATCTTTGTTAATTCCATTATAAATTATCACAACAAAAATTCGGCAAGTTTCTTGAGAGACTTTTTCATTTAAGATTCAGCAAACATCTTGTCGAGCTCAATATCATTTACGATAATCAGATTGATCATCACGATGATCAGATGGATTTAGAGAGAGGAAAAGCTGCGAAATGGCTATTAACAACATAGTAAAAAATTAAAGGAAAAAGAGAGATCCAGCACAGTGCTTTGGTCTCTTTTGATATTCAATCGGCCTCTGACAGCTTAGACTGGTCGGTTCTTTTTAAGACACTTGACTTTTATGACATTGCCAAATTTTTAGAAACTTTATATTTCATTACTTGGTTGACAGAAAAATTGTTTTCTATGATGGTCTAACCAGGATTGAGAGAGTTTGCACAATGGGTTGTCCTCAGGGATCTGTTATCTCCCTGTGCCTTTGGAATATTTACATCAATCCAATACTGAATTTAAATAGCGAAAAATTTCTAGTACAGGCATTCGCAGACGATCTGGTGCTAGTTTCCACTGGCAGAAAAATTCGTGAGTTGGAAACAAACACAAATGAAATATTGGAGAAGATTATGGAAAACTGGACTTCTCTAAGATTAAAATTGTCGATCGGCAAAGTTCCAGTCAATCGCTATTAGATCGAAACAAAACTTAAAACGCCAGAGGAAGCGCCAAGTCGTTTTCAACAGATCTCCCTGTTTCAAAATCAACAATAAAGGAATAAAATTTAGTAACAGCCTGAAATACTTAGGTATTAATATTTATAAAAGTTTGGCGTGGACCGCGCATATTGTGACTTTACACTCAAAAATATTTAAACTTACACGAAGTTTTAACCGTATCGTTCAATCTGATTTTAGTATAGACAAACATATTTTAAAAACATGGTATTTTGTGGCTGTTGAAAAAGCCCTTCTCTATGGCGCGGGCGTCTGGGGTAGATCATTAAATAATGAAAACATTAAGCGTTTAACAATCATCCAAAGTGTTATTCTCTTAAAATTCATGAAAGTGTATAGGACCATAATTCCTGCAGGTACAGGTCGTACTGGCAGGAATTCCCCCTCTCTACCTTTCGGCAAAGAAGAATTTCAAAAATTTCAGGTCTGGATTTGCCGGTCCTCTGAGCTCTGTCGTGTTCTGTATGTCGGTGAATTTGATCATTTTGTTAAATTGTCCAGTGTCCCAATTGAGAAGATTGAAAGAATTATTGACATTGCATCTCAAATTGAAAATAGCAAATTCGAGGTGTACACGGATGGATCTAGGATCTGAGACAATTTTGGGCTCTCAGTGTGCATTCTCAAAAATGAACATCCCTTTCAGATTTTGAAATTCAAATTGAGCAAGAATAATACCGCTTTCCAGGTCCATCTGGCGGCGATTAATTTAGCTGTCCGCTGGGCCCAAGAGAATGGCTTCAAAATTATTACATATACCGACAGTCAATCCTCGATTGAGGCTTTACGGAGGGCCAGGCCCAGGTCTGCATTTGTAATAGAGGCAAAAAAGAATTTATATTTAGCTGGTAACTCGATTGGGCTCACCTGGGTCAAAGCACATGTCGGGTACCCGGGTAATGAGCTCGCCGATCACCATGCAAAACTGGCCACAACTAATGGCGAGAATATGAATGTACAAACCCCGCTCTCGTGTGTTAAATTCAAAATTACAAAAAAGTCTAATGAAAAAAGGGCAATATAACTGGGAAAATTATGACACAGATTCGGTGAAGAGGGCTAGGAGTTGCGAGCCCTGCGTAAATAAAAAATTACGTGTCCGCAACAAATGTTTAGTTTACTTTTTAATGGGACACGGTCCATTCCCCTGTTACCTACGCAGATTCAAAAAACTAAACTCGCCACTTTGCCCTTGTGGTCGACCAGGTGACGCGGATCACTAAGTTTTTCATTGCCCGCTGACTAAGGAGCATCATCTTAAAGAACCCGCACTGAATCATCGGGTCTAGTGGTTCAAAAATTAATTGAAAAATAGAGATTGTATTTTGCGACTTGAAAAGATCTTTTGAGACATGTGCAATAGGCTTAATCAGTACTGATTTTTGGACTTGATTGGAGTGTTCCAGTTTCTGGAAATTTTTTTTATTTTTATTTTCTTCAAATTGATGTCATTCTAATGCTAGGTTAGCTGTTCCCGAGTTTTCGACGGTTTTAGGAATTGTTTTGTTGTCTTTTGAATTGTTATCTTGTCCATTGAAAAGTTTTTGTTAGCTCTCTTGTGTGCTTCATCGATTTTGTTTAGTTTCTGTAATGCTTCTTGTCTCTCGATTTTTGTTTGTAAATGTTTGGTTTTAAATGCTATTGATTTCAATTTGGTTATCTTTATTTTTTTTTAGATGTTTTGTGTTTTTAATGTTTAGTTTCTGCGTTTTTGCTCTTTAAGTTTTTGCGTTTTGTTTTTTTGCTTTTAATTGTATTGTGTTTTTAATGTTAAGATTTTCGTGTTTTTGCTCGTAATCTTTTTGTGTTTTTGCTCTTTGCGTTTTGTGTTTTCGTTCTTTATCTTTTTGTGCTTTGAGTTTTGATCTTTATCTTTTTTTCTTTTTTTGAGTTCATTGTTGTAAACGATTATTTTTAAATTTTTCTGCTCATCCCTTGGGGTTTTTTGTAAATTCTTTTTTAATAAAATTCATTTCTTTTGTTTTATGTTTCCCCTCCCGTCTGTGGAAGACCTTACACCTTCTTGGGTAGGCTGGACCTGGTGGGTTGTAAATAAAATAAATAAATTTAATGGTGTTAAATATTTCTTATTAACATAAGCATACATGAAATTTATCGGATAGCCATATCTCATAGCAGTTTCAAGAACTGTATAAATATGAGATTGCTGATTCAATCTGCCTGTGACTAAAATAGTGTTTCTATGAATATAATTTAAGACGATATTTCTATAAATTTGACGACTAATGTTGCTATTTCAGAAAGTTAACTGGTTTATATTGAACTGGAAAGTGTTTCTTTTATAATAAATCTTAGTGCTTAATTTATTATCAACTATTCTTTATTTCAAGATATAGAAAATCTGCAGAAGAAAAACCTTCATTAGTTTTTAGTCACATCAAATATTCTGGATAAATTCAATTTGTGGTGTGTAGTCTTCTACTGTTGAACATATTAATAAATCATCAATATATCTGTACTTGACATAAGAATTATTGTAAATATTTTCTTTTTCAAAATAGTGTAAATATAAATTAGCTAGAGCATTACAGCGGGTCCACCTAGTGGAAGTCCTTTAATTTGTTGGTATAATTTATTGTCAAAGCTAATATAATTTTGTTTTAATATAACTACCATCAATGTTTTATATTTTTTAATATTAATCACTTTATTTATGCTAAAATCTGTAATAAAATTACCATCATATCTTTAATATCTATACTATTGAATAAATCTTGAAAATCAAAAGTATGCACAGAATAAATATTTATACCTTTAATACTATTTATAATTCCATAGCTATTATTAATAATAACTGTATTATCTAGTACTTTTAATTGTTTTATAATCTCTTGCAGATATATTTTTTTAAATTTTATCTGTTTTCTTTATATAACTCTACCTCCCATTCGTTACGCTTCTAAATTTGATAGAATTTTTATGAAATTTTAGTGTAAGAAAAATATGGGATAGTTCAGTTTCTCTCAATAATATATATATATAGTATTCATAGTAGTAATAGTACATAATCAAACTATCTTTTACATTTCACTTGTATGATTATTGATAAGGTAACTATTTTAATTTTTAGATTAATATATGTATATATATATATATATATATATATATAAATTGATTTAACCTGAATAATGCTCTTCCAAAGTAAATCTACTAATTTTATTGTTGAGAACTCCATATACTTGGATTACATTTTTTCAATAGTTTTGATAGCAACAGAGTTCTTTTACATTTTCACACCTAAATGTTTAAACTGACCTTTTGCTCTTAGTATCTATAGTATTTTCAATTTTTTAGATTTTATTTTAGATTTGGTTATTTTGTTTAATTAATGAATTTTAGTTTATGAATTGCATTTTGATATGTCTTGTTTACTTTGTTTTTGTATGTTCATACATAACAAGTTATATTTTGGTTATATATATATATATATATATATATATATATATATATCACTGTCATTTTTAATAAACATTTGAATGTTCAGCTAAAAATTAACACAGTGAGCGACATTTTAATAATTGAGCTAAAGACATAAGAATTCCATAATTCACAATTATAAAATATTCGCATCTGTTCCTACATTTTATATTTTAATTTGCAAAGTAATAATAGTAAATTTTCTGTTTTTGAAAGAGTGAAATAAGATAATTACCTATTCCTACACAAAGAAGAGCAGTCAACAGCAGAGCGTTCATTTTTTTCCTCTTGACTGGGTCACCGACAAGAAGTATTAGAAAGTATTAACTATAACTTCTGGATTTAATAGTTAATGTCTTGCAGGTGCGCTGAATCTGATCGAAATCGTAATGTCGATAAACATCAGCCAATCAGTGTTTTACACGTCACCAATATTTATGAGCACCAAATAAGTTTTTATTCTATAGATAGGATGAATTAATTTTCTGCATTTTTGATTATTCGGGCCTTTTTATGTTAAATACCTCCAATGTTTATATTTTATACATGAAACGTTATATACATTCGCATATTTTGAATACGTGAGGAAAGCATTGGCCTCAAAATTTATTTTAAATTATATTACAGGTAAAACATTTATGTTTATTTTAAATGCTATTTTATCATGTAATGCTCTACTTTATATGTCTATCGAGAACTTTTAGGAGGATCGTAAAAATGGAATGTTAAAACATAGAGAAAAATTTAAACATAAATTTCATTAACTTTAGCAGAAAAAAAGCTTTCATATTGTTCCAAATGTAGAAAATCACTTTCCAGTAAACATGTTTTTAAAATATTTAAAGATAAACAAAAAGTAATACTTTCGAATTTTACTATTCCTTTCGTGTTGGAAAATATTTTTGAGGGAATATCTTAAACATTTCAAATTTCAGTTCATGTTACATGTGATTTTACTCAGTCAATATTTCAGTCTCTGTACAGAATTTCCAGGTGCATTTAAACACATTTTATAGAGTGGTAGCGATCGAACGGAGACATTAACATTTATTTATCTTGTTATATGGAAATAAACAAAATTAAATGTTTAACTTAAACTTAATGACTTTACAAAAAACTATCACAAACAAACCAAAAGGCTAAATGAAATTGTTGAGATGAATGCTTTCTGTGAATCGTAATTTATAGAATACTATAAATACAAGAAAAGCCGAGAAATTAAAATGAAAAGTTCTCACAATTTTATGTTTATCTTTTGTGTTTTTTGAATACATTCTTAGTGTCACAGTAAAAAAATGGCGTTATAACTTTATTTTGCCTTTAATTTGGCCTATATTTGTATGGAAATGTAAATGGAGTTGTTATCCTTTTATGATAAATATTTTTTTTTGTTTAAAATTCAGTAGAACCCCTCTAATCTGAACTAATTGCGACCGGTGCCTGTTCGGATTACAAAAAATTCGGATTACCCACAATTCCGATAAAAATAGAAAAGAAAAAGATGTGTGCTAAAAAATGTAAGTTATAAGTACTCTGTACTACTATATCTTGAATTCATTTATTCAAAAGCAATAGATAGAGAATATGTCTCCCTTTTCAATAGAATAATGGATGTGCTCCTGTATGAAGTGACCTTATCTTACGGCGAACTCAAAATTATGCAGGCTGAAAAGGTACTTTTTTGTTTTTAGCACGTATACTTAAATCTTTTCAGGTAAACTTCCCAATTACATATAATTTTCGAAAATAAAATTGGTTCGGATTAATCGGAATTTCGGATTAGCGGGGTTCTACTGTAGTGAAAAAGGAATGGTAATTTTTTAATGTACAATAGTTACCAAACTATAAACTATTACAGTCCCATTTTTTCTTATTGCTGATAAAAAACGATTTTCAGAAATAATTTTAAATTCTTGCCAATAGCTGCTTTGATTTATGCTTATATATAATTCAATTATAAGTTATAAATGTTACCCACGAGCTCTTACATCAGCGTTTTATCACACATCACTGTGAATTACTATCAAACAAAACGCAGGGCAATGAGAATCGCAGAAAGCGTAAGGTTTGATATTAGTTTCTAAACCCTCTGAGTGTTTCACACGTATTTCTACGTTGACCTTGGACTATCCCAAAAGCGTAAATCACGCATTTCAACGTGTGGTCGAAAACACCTCGAAATCGGTTTGCATTGAATTTTACGTTCATTGTGAACTGTCTCTAAAGGGTAACACATATAACACCACAGCATACCCCCGAACTCGGCGCCTAAACGGCACCCTGTCGGTTGGATGAGTATGTGTGAAACTTTTATTTTTCCGAATTTCTTACGCCCTTTCTTAGTTTGACATCTTGATTGATTATCTGGGGGGAGCAACGGTCAGCACAATAAAGACTGATAAGGATGTACTTACTGCAAATTAGGGATGCCACAGGATCCGAGACCCCACACTCCCCTGCGGTTTAGGGAATTTTAATGCTATTTGCATTGAGGTTATCTTTCAGGAAGAATTGCGGTGTCGGATTTTTTTTTCGCATTGTGTGTGTCGGAATTTGGAATCGCATTCCGGATTAGTTCGGTTTAATGTCAGCCTGGTTTGATGCTGTATTATGTTTCAAGTGCTATTCTTTTAATACTATTTATGTGATATAAGATTTTTTTCAATGCCTCAATATTTTAAAGATCCATCTCGAATGGTTACGTAAAATGGATATTGTGGTTTAAGTAAAATAGATTTTGTTCCAATATCGCATTCAAGCATAAAAAAATTGAAAGCCTGGGGGGTTGCTAAGAAAATCTGCTATTTATATATAGTTGAACAGTGCTCTTGAATCAACACATTTTGCCCGCATTCAACTAGTTTTATGATAGTAATGTAAACTTCTTTCATATTAATAATCTCCATCTACTCATTTTTCCTTTATAAAAATAGAGCAAAATTAATTTTTTGTCAAGAAATAGAGCAAATTTTAAGGTATATGAAAATGATGCATTATTTTTATTGTTTTATCTTTCAGATCAAATTGAAAATATCAGTTTTACAATGATTATTTCATTATATAGAATTGATTTTTATTAAAAAATATTAATTTTTATGTTTAAGTGTAAATTTTTTAGACTAGAACAGATTTTAACTTCATTACTACACTATTTAGAAAAATATCTTTTAAATTCATAAAAATTACAATGAAAAAATTCATTCTGAAGAATAATTATTATTTTATTAAATAATTATTAGTCGGAAATTTATTTTTAGGTCACTCTGAACTGAAAAAATATCGTACATGGAAATAAATGTTAAAGAAAGAGGAAGAAAATTTTATTTTCTACATTGTAAAATATTTTATTTTTGTTAAAAGCAAGGGGAAATATAGTTTAGATGAAAACGTTAAGAACAATATCGGCTAAATTTGATGTTTGGATGTGTGATCTTATCAGACTTTTAATAATCTTATTATGAGACTGATAATATCTGCAGCCCAACTGTCTTACGTTTATTTCAATAATCAATGAAAATGTTTATCTCTTGCTTAAAATAAAAGAAGACAAAAATATTTCTCAGAAAATATTATACGAATACTGTATTTGCACATTAGTTCCTTGAAGCACAATATTTTTTCTGATGTGTTATTAAGCATTCTTCTATAAATGATTAAATCTATATAGCTAAATTGAATTGCTTTCGGTAAATGCCATGCCAACAGCAAGTTAAATTTTCATTAATGCTCTGAGAAAAGAAATCCACTAATATATGTTACAAACCTTCGAGACATCCAGATCCACTAATAACAACTTTGAAGACTGTTCTTCCAATAATAATAGCAGTCTCCGGCTTTGGAATATTTCAAAATATTATTGCGATAAAACACATGCCAGATCATGTGTTTTATCGCAATATCTTGTGTGTGTGCTATAATTTGTAAAGTATATTTTTTTTAATATAAAAAAAATTCTGATTTATATATACGTTTTTATTTTCATTCTGAACTTAAATTAATAATAATGAGACTCTTATTTATTTTTTAAGTTGTATAATATATTTGAATTAGATCTATAATTTTATTTTCTTAAAAAAAGAGTAAAGTGTCAGTTTTATGTTAGTTAAATTTCCTTTATATTTGGTATGAAAAGGTCCGAAACTATTTTTGAATACCACACCAGCCACGTCCAAGACATCTATAAATTGTGAAAAGGCACCTGAATAATTTCGAATAGGTGTTGGATTTTTCTTCTTATTCTTTGATTTTGCCAAGTTTGCAAAAAATTGTCTGTAGAAAATATTCAATAATTTTTTACTTCGTAACTAGCGCATTTTCGTAAAATTGATAGAAAAAAGTTTAATCGTTTTTAATTTCTAGTAAACGAAGTATACTAAGAGAAAGTATTATAATCGTCGATCTTAAATTTTAAGCCTAGATTTTGATTAATCTCCACGATTTAGACCTCCCTGAGTCCGAAAAACACAATTTTGGAATTTTGTTTGTGAACACGATAACTCAAAAACGGTTCAAGCTGGAAAGACGAAATCTGCTGTATGGACTTTATACAAAATTAGTATATTTCAATCAATTTTTGGATCAATTCCGTAAACGGGAAATTTGTCTGTTAGAGTTCATATGAACACGATAACTCAAAAACTTAAATAACTAGATAGATAAAATTTGGTACACAGTTTCAAAAATTAGGAATGTAGGTCCGTATTAAATTTTGGACGAAATCTCTCGAAACGTTGACTGTCTTTCGTTTCTGTAATCGCATGCTTGTGAACACTATAATTCCCAAACGCAATGACTTATATGAATGAAATTTGGTATGTGGTCTTTTAACCCTAATTGTCCAATTTTCGTTTCAATCGGTAAAAAAAACTCTAATGCGCCTGAAACTCAATATGCCATGACTTTTCGATAAAAAAATTATAAATAAAGAATTAAATTTAAATTTGAAAAATTCGCGACTGGATGCTCTAGTACCTGGACTATAATATCAAAGTTTCAAATTTCAGATGAATTAAATTTCCATTTATTATAATAGAAGATAATACTCTCTTGCGTACTAAATAAAGTTATATGAATAAGCTATTTCTTCCAACATTTAGTGCATTGGTTTTCTAAATGTAATTTTTAGTTTGAGGATGATTAACTCGTCCTCTTAAAAAGCATATATAACAAGTTTCAGTACAAAAGGCTTGTAGTATATTGTTTTATTTAAAACATTATTCAGTGGTTAAGAAGGTTTTTTATAATCCTTCATATGTATTAATTATTACTGGCTATTTTGGAATATAGATTATTATGTGACTATCTATATAATAAATGTTTATGTGCATACAAAACGGATTGCGCCAGTTAAACTCCGTTTATATTTGTGATCGGCTCTAAATTTTTTACCTCTTACCTAATACTAAATCAAAAAACAATATGAAAAGTTTTTATAGTGCCATCAGAGATTAGTAAAATATATATAAATGGCATTGTTGTTGATCCTTAAAATTAAGGAAATAATTTTTACATTCATAGACTAATATACTGACGTGTAGACTGAAAATAAATTGAAGTCAAGAATATAAAAAAGACAACTAATAATATGAAGTACAGCCAATATCTAAAATACAACTATTAATAAACATCAAATAAATTGAAGTCACAGACATCTAAAGAATATCAACTTTCATGCAACTTCAATGATGTTCATATTTTTAGAAACTAACAACATGAAAAATAAGTAATATATATATTGGTATGTATATAAAAATAAGTAATATAATAATATAGCCTTCATTTGTTTGGCCCAGCGGTCTGGCATTTGTCTGGTCTAAAGGTGTTTATTTTTGTCATCTGGTGTTATGGACACGGGCAATATGCAGAATCACAGAGAAGTAGAAACAGAGGTCTCACTCCCATAGGCGTTAATGGCAACTTGTTTAACATTGCATTCTACATAGACAGTACGCCACCTGTGGTAGCCTACGGGAACTAACCAGACTACGTCACACTCTCTGACGTCACCGTGACGTTTCCCATCATCATGGCAACGATGTAAACAATAAGTTATTTGAATACCCATCGTATGACAAATGCGTATTTTTTATTGTATTTTTAGCTCGTTTTTCGACGATTATTAACTTTAAGAATAGCCGATTTATTTTGATATATTATTAATTTTACAGCCGAATCTTATAATTCTAAATTAACGAGTTTTTTTCACTAATCGACCTTTTCTTTAATACAGAGATTAAAAGTAAAATATGAAATATCGTTTTAGTATAATTTATTCGTTTCTTTGTAGAGTATCAATTATTTGCAAATTGTGGATATATAATTTAAGAAGTATAAAATATTTTTGAAATTAATATTTTTTTCCTTAGAAAAGTTATTACAGATTATAATTTTTTTAAACTGAAGGAAATTAATTTTTGTTGATTATATTAATTACTATAATATCTATTTCAAAATATTTTAAAACTTCAACAATAACATAAGATAAAAATAATTTTTATTCAGGATACAGAAAATTCATTTGTGATTTTTTTTAAAACTCTGCAGGAAATAGATTTTTGTTGATTAAGTTAATATTGCTCTGTCTCTATCAGAATATTCAAAACAACAATGATTTTTTAATGAATGCAGAATCATTTTTATTCCAGATAAAAAAATTGATGGAATGTAATTTCCTTTCAGGAAATTCATTTGTGAAGTTAAATTTTCTAATTTTTTTTCAAACCAACCAAAAAATTATATACCTTTTTTTGTTTTTGGACCAAGATGCTGTAACAAATACCAAATACTCAAAATAATCTCAAATTATTTTATTGAACAAACATTGTTAATTACAAAACATTGCAAATACATAACATTTCTAAAGAACACTGCCCAGAAACCAGAGTGGTTTGTTTCATATAGTTTAAAAAACAATATTAGAAGGTGTAATAAAAATAAAACCAAGAACGGGACATAATGGAATGATCCTTAAACACAAACTTTACACATTATGCCCAGCATAGAAAAATGTTCAATTATGAAATTATAATTTTTGATTAAATAATAAATGAGGAATTTTTCTTTTTGGAAAAATATTTGCAAGGTTTTGCATAAAAAAGTCATCAAAGATATCTTAAATATCAAAAATTACAAATGCTAAACATATTTCAACTTTTTTTTAGAATTTAAGTTAATTTCATATCGTTGTTCATAATTTTGATATCAAGTTTAATCATTATTCGAACAAAAGGAGAAATTCAAAATTCATTCTTTGCTTGGGACACCGAATTTTTTCATACATCATCTCTTCATGAAAATAAATTAGAATTATATAAAAACAAATACTATTCATGCAAAATGGACAAAAAAAGTTTTTAAAAAATATTGTGTTGGCCATTTTGTAAGTCAGATTTACTAACATATTATTTAAAAAAGTATTTTTAAAAACTATGATTTTCTAAATTTGAAGAATTATTTATAAGAAACATTTTACATACAACACATTAATGAGATTACATTTTTTCAGTAAAATAACCTCAGATATAAGATAAAACATTTTCTTCACAGTCTCCAAAACTTATAACATCCAATAATCAATGGAACTGAAGTTACATAGGGTACATGCACAACAATTTGGCATTTTTTAGATTATAGCCTTTTATGGAATAATAAAAGAACAAAAGAATTTTTTAAAAATAAAATATTGTTAGCATAAAAAGTGTAACAATAACTTAGAAACTGACTCATTGTAAGATATACAAAAAATTCAAAATTTATTTTGTCAAATTAACTAGAAAATTTCTGCAGTATCAAATCATATATTCAAACTATGACAAAAAGGATAATATGATGAAAGTTCATCGAATCATAATATGCGAGTTTCTCTAAATATAAATTATTTTACACTTTTTAGACAAATTTCTACGAAATCATGGTGCATTTCATATGACCAGCCATCTTGAAGACAATACAGCTCCAACATTGACAAACTCCCTATAAAAGCAAGCAAATTTCTAGTAGATTCCATTTATATAACACAAACACACACAAATTTATTTTTTAAAAACTCCACTTCATTGTAATACATGAATATTATGAATAAAATATTCACCTTCAGCCATTCACAATTAATTTTCTTATATGAAGCTGTGTTAAATAAAACAGATCAACATATTTTGATAACTTTACTAAACTAGTAATAGTTTATAAGCTTATTAAACAAATTACCTACATTTTATTTACACATATCAGCACCAATATTTTAATTTGGATCTGGAAAATGTATGTTAAAAGTAAATACTAATAAAAATAAGAATATTCTTAAAAGGAATTGAAATTTGCATAAGGGTGAAATGCTAAGATACTGAATTATTTTTAAGATACTAGTAGCGGTATGTAATAATAATAAATGTATTATTTATAATTTGCAGCTGTGTTTCAATATTAAATTACCAATAAAAGAATCTTAACTTCTAAATTACTTTGACAATTACAATACATCATAGCAATAATTATAATAAGTTTTTCTGAGTGTAAAAAGAAAAGGTTCCATTAATATCTTTTAAATTACCAAGTCATATTATGTAGCAATTAATCTATCAAAAGGCAGCACTACAAAAATTTTAAAAATTTTGTAAAGAATTCATGCACATTTCTGCCAGATTATTCCATACGATAGGCATTTTAATACGCTTCCACAATTGCAAAAATATAAAACAAAATTTCATTATTTTACATACAAAAAATGAAAATAAAATTCCTTATTCGAACAAAAAATTGCCCCTTTTATCTTTCTTTTCTACGTGATTATTAAAAAACTCTATGGTCACTTTGCGTGAAACAATCAATGTTTGACTTATACTAACTCTTCATAAAAATAAATTAAAATTATGTAAAAACAGAAAACATTCGGGCAAATTGACAATTTTGTAAAAAATATATTGTGTTGGCTTTTACAAACATTCTACACATATAAGATAAAGTCTTACAAAATTATGTTGCATTTCATATGATCCTGAAGACAAAACACCTTCAGCATTGACTACTGCCGCAAAGAACAAACAAATTTCTAGTAGATTCCATATATATATAACACAAACATACACTAATTTATTTTTATTAAAGATACCAATTTCATACATAAAAATTATGAATGAAATATTCAATTTAAGTCATTGATATTTAATTTTCTTATATGAAGCTGTGTTAATTAAAACAGATAAAAATATTTTGATAACTTTACTAAACTAGTATCAACTAATATGCTTACTAAATAAATTTCCTTCATTTTATTTATACAAATCAACATGAATATTTTACTTTGGATCTGGAAAATGTATATTAAAATAAAATAATAAGATTATTTTTAAAATTGAATTGAAATTTGTATAAAGATGCTATACTAAGGCATTGTTCTATTTCTAAAATACTAGAAGCAGTATTTAATAACAGATTAACTAGATAAGAGATTCTTAATCAGATCATTTTATTTCATTTCACAGTAGGCCTATGTAAAAAAGCTTGTTTTGGTTATAGCTTAACATATTTAATACACATTTCCATATTACTTCATATTAGAGCAAAAATATCAACAATTTTCATACTATAAAAAAGATTTACTCCTTAAAATCAAAATTAGCTAAAAATGGTACAAAATTTTATCCTTTAATATCTACAATACAATACAATTATAAATACGTTATTTATAATTTTCAGCAGATTTCAATATTAAATTACTGGTAAAAGAATTTTAACTTGTAAAGTTTGTTCACAATTAACAATGCATAGCAATGGTAATTAAGTTAATGGTAATAAGTGTTTCTGACAGTAATTAGCGAATGCTCTATTGATATCTTTTAAGATTATTTTAATTACCAAGTCATATTATGTAGCAATAAATCTATCAAAATACAGCACTACAAGAATTTTTAAGGATAAATGCATATTTTTGTCAGATTATTCTACATGATAAGTATCTTAAAAAAGCTTCAGCAATTGCACAAAAATTAGAAAAAAATCATTATTTTATATACAAAGCGAAAATAAGTTTTTTAAATCTTAGAAATTTATCATTTATTTAACTAACATTTGATAAATATTTTGAAACACTTTCAACTTACCGTTTTCATATCCAGGAATCTGAGTATCTCATATAAAAGGAAGTTTAGCCGTCTCAAGTAGCCTCTATCTTATTAAAAATTCTAAATCGCCGTTATTCTAAAAACAAAAAAATCAGATCGTCATAAATAATCCGGAATATTTACCATGCAGCAAAACCACATGCCATCCAACAAAACAAAATGGTCACATTTCGGCTGCTTTTCGTTCGATAACAATATGGCACCGTGTTGTGGTTTGTAGTTCTCTCAGTGTGGGCTGGTGTAGGTAGCGCTGTTATCGTTTACCAAAGTCCGGAGTGAAACCTCTGATACTTTTTCTCTGTGATGCAGAATGAGCTCGAAGACATGAAGTGTAATTTTGTCACACCACTGGTGTGATCTCCGAAAGCAGTAAAACTTAGTTTGAATAGGTTCCAAGCTGAATAGAACGGATTCTTGCGGTTAGCCCGCCCCTCCACGGGGGTTGCTGATTGTCTACAGTTCAGAGGGGGGAGGAAGAGACTTGATCTGCTGCGCTTTTGGGAAAATCTTCTGTTGGGAGGAAGGACACTTTTAAAACAGATAAAGGTTCTGCAGCCGCTCGCTTTTCGAATCGCTTTAGAAAGAAGACCGAACCACTCAGAGGGTTAATACTTGGAAATTCAGCAAAATGTGAAGCTAAAAATAATTTTAACAGCATATCAGAATTGCGAAGATACATCTTTATTTCTATACGCGAGAGGTGAACTAAAGTAAGTAAAAAATTTAACATTTTATAGGAGAGTTAAAAGAACTCCCAGAGCGCAATGCATTGCTATGCGCAATTTCGTCTCTTAACAAGCACAACCACCTATCTCTATTTATTGAAATTTCAAATAGAAAGAGAATACTCAATTTTTTGCAACCAATAACGAAAATTTTTGATTTTTTTTAACATTTGATATAAACATGAGACCACTTGCTTTTGTCAGTTGTAAAAAGAGTCAGTTGTAAATTTATTCCTTATAGGTTAGGAAAAAAATTGCGTATTTTCTTCCTCTTCGAAATTTCAAAAAATTGATATAGATGGTGTAGCTTGTTAAACGGCGATTTATTTATTGAAAGAAGTTATTTTTTGTTCTTTTTGACCTACAATTACTACACGTTGTCCATCCGAAAATGCCTTTGTATTGATGAAAATACGTTAGAAATCAAAATCAACAAAATTGGATTTAAGACAGTTACGTCTGAAATAAAGATTTATGAGAAATGACTAAACCATCTCAACTTACGATCTTTAAGCAAACAGAAAACTGGCTGCTAACCCTGGTTTCAGCTGTGACCAGTAATTGAAATATAAACCGTCAACCACAAAACTATAAACTATCTTCAATACTGCAACAAATTTCTTTCTTTATGAGAGAATTTAAAGTTTTTAAGTTGCCATTTTTAAATAATAATTTATTGTTAAGTTGTAACCTGCCTCCAAGAATCCCAATTAGCACAAAATACTCTACAGTATTCATACGCTATCTTTACGATGACGTTATTGGCTGCGAAAAATTGAGTATTTCCTTCTTCTTTGAAATTCCAAAAAATTGAGATAGGTTGGGTTATTTATTATGTGACGATATATATCTAATTTCGGTTTTAAGTAGTTTCTCATGCGCAATGGCAGACATACTGAGCTAAATTCAGTAACTTCTTCTCTCTTTTCGGAGAATTCTGAAATACTTGAATTCGTACTTCAAAAATTCTTGAATTTCGGATTTTTCAAAATCTTGATCGAGTTTTTTTGGCAATTACTTTTAACCCATTGCGAACGACTCTCATGCGGGCTTGCCAGCTGCTTGGCACGTTCTCTTCCGAATGTCACAACTAAGTGTCGGCTCTTGTGGCTTTTAGCTTCCGACTGTCACGTCGGCATGACCCCAGCTTTAATGCAATTAGGCTTAACTAGAAACAATGCACTGACCTTGGACAGCTACTCGTGTTGGGGAAACGTCGGCGAGGCGGAACTGCGCGTTTTCCGTGCTTGTAACACTTTCCCAACACGGGTAGCTGTTCATGGCCGTCGCACTTTTTCTAGTTAAGCCTACGTAAATACATTAAAAGCATTCTCAAATAATTTGTATCGCAACTTCTTCTATTTGTACAGTATAGTATACACTAGAAAGTAAAATAGTCTGGTTTTTAAAAATTTGAACAATGTAATGGAAATATTTTTGATAAAGAATTTGATCTTTCTGTGGAACAAAGTAAGCTCCATAAATATTGGGATATTCCATGTATTAATAGATATATTCATTTGGTAAACATTCATAACTGTTTTAGGAAATTTCATTTCCCATTTGTAGGCACACAACTTCAGACGAAGTAATAGTGAGAGATGGCAAAGACGACGTTTTGTTAAACATTGTACAACTTGCTGCATGTGAAAAATTACTTTATCATTCATTAGATTTGCTCTCTATTGCTGAAAGATTCCATGAATTTTAAGTAATATTCTTATTATGATTTTTATTAGTGAATTTCAGGTAATAATCTTATTCTAATTTTTTATCAGTGGATATTAAGTAATATTCTTGTTCTAATTTTTTATCAGTGAATTTTTAGGAAAGTTATTACATTTTTTCTTTGCAAATTTGTAGAATTATTTATAGGGGAATTTAAAAATTTGTAGAATTTACTTCACGACTAATATTATGGGTTCAGAGTTAAAGTGGACTAAGTCCATGTTTTGCCCTTTTTGCACTAACACTACCGTAGTGGTGCAGAAATGTTATATTTTTTGGGTAATAATGATTCCTTCAGCACTCCCATTTCAGAGATATATCTTAAAATAAAAACAGAGTCATCTTCGACTGCGGGATCGATTTCACCACTTTTCAATTATGGCTATGAACTATTGATATCACGATCAAACAGCTTTGGACTAAGTCCATGTTTTGCCCTTTTTGCACTAACACTACCAGAGTGGTGTAGAAATGTTATATCTATCGTGTAATAATGATTCCTTCATCACTCCCATTTCAGAGATATATCTTAAAATAAAACCTTGACAGAGTCAGCTTGGGCTCAATTGTGGGATCGATTTCATCACTTTTCAAGTATGGCTATGAAATATTGATATCACAATCAAGCAGCTCAACGCTGAAGACAGCTGCTATTTACACTTTCTTCATTATAAACGCTTTGCTACAGCTTGTGTGTATTCAGTCTGTCGGAATATTAAAAAGAAATGCTGGTTCTCTGTTAGCAAAAGCGGTAAGTATGTATCTGCAAAGAAGCTACTACACATTGATATTTCTTAAAAAACAATTTATATTTAAAAAAAGAGTTTAAAAGAAAATTTTTCCTATAGTTCTCCTTCATACTGTATAGACGTGAGTTTGAGATACTTGTGTTGAAAGATGTTGAGTGTTTGGATATAGTCATTGTATTTAAAATTTACCAAAGATCGATTATTTAATAAGAATATTGGCTGCATAGTCGTCACCCATCATTCATTTGATTAACCTGACGTTTTCAACGCAAACACGAAATCCCTTAATGAATAAAAATCCATGAACTCAGGAAATATTATATAAAAGAATTATTAAGAATACAAATTTTAACAGATAAATCTAATCTGCTATAAATACACAGCGTATTAAGATTTTTTTATTTAAATAACAGATTCCGTTATTCGCTCATTATATGGACTTTATTACAAAGGAAACTATAAATTTGTCCCATTATTATTCATTAGCACTCAACGATATACTCTAGATACGAAAAGGAACCTTTACAGCAGTTCCTATAGATTGAGAATTTTGTGATGACTCTGAACAGAAATAAAAATAAGTCTTCAATAATTTTTCTACTGAATCTGGGAGAGAAACTGTGACATGTTGGTTAAAATAATCTTAAGGAGCAAATTATACAAAGATAAACTCCATAAAACAGTTTATCTAAGCCAATTTTTGGTAGCTCTGTATTTAGCTATGTTGATAATGAACGTACGGAAACTGAGAAATGTTTTAAGGCAGTTGACAAGAAAGCAATTACACCGATAGGAGATTATGATGCAAATAAGTTTGTTTTAGCATTAAATAAGAGGAAACAATTCAATAAAATTACTATACAACACAATTTGGCAAAATACGTTGTTTTTTTTCTTTTAATGGATTTTAAATTGGTTCTCTAATACTAGAACGATAACTCTGAAAATCTCTTTATCAAATATATGTAGTATTTTTTTCCAATATCGTTTAGTTTTAATTTTCGAGTGACAATATTTAAACATGAAAACTATAAGCTCTTATTTATCAACTAAAACTCAAACAAATTACTCATTGTGGAAATTCCATGTTGTTTTTATGTGAATATAATACTACATGTAAACATAAGAATACGTTAACTAGAATAAGACGAAGTTATGATTATTAAATAACACTTCCGATTATTGTTGTTGTTTGCTAAGATTTCAAATATGTAGCAATTTGGAGATATGTGTGGCGGCCGAGAAGGCGTCTCCTTCTACAAGAATTAAAGTGAAATGATGCCTTGTAATCGAGTATTTAAACCATCGAACCCCTCCATGATGCTAGACAACGAGTAGTTCATTTCGAATGTCAGTTCTTCAACTGCCAGCGAAAGTCTTCAGATGCTATCGATGTTCCAGTTCGATGACTTAGCTTCCTGCGGCTGCTGAAGTGTTTCGTCATGCAGTTCCAGTTTTCCTGCTGCTACTAAAGTCATCGTTCAGTTCTACCTGAACCCAGCGAGAATGCTCCTAATCTTATTTTATTTAGATTCTCTCATTTGTGTGGAATGATCCGCAGAAACATCGCATCGAATTATGTCGTCTGGCTCTGATCATCTTATTTCTTTTCAAGTTGATTTTTATTGTTGAATTTTATGAACCCCTTAACTGCTGACGAAATCTTGCACAATTCGCTCCCCAATGCCACTTGATCCTACATGGTACAACTTTTTTGTTGTCCTTACCGTTGCATCTCTCTCCCATATTCGAGACATGGGCATATCCCAGGCAAATGGTTCTGAATCTCTTTTTCCCCCCTTCGACACCCCTTGATTAATCCTTTTTTAGTACCCCATACTTTCATATCCCTCCCCCTCCAACCATCCCCAGCACAAAGCATCATATTCCGACGTTTCTGATCCTGAAGATGACGGAAAATAGTCATCTAAATCACTCTCATCACTGTCAGACATTTTCGTAAAAAGATCTTCTACTTCGCACAATAAACGAAAACGGAAGCAAAAGAAGAATAAAAAAAGCACGACCTACTCAAGCAGAAACAGAAGCAAAAACTGCACAGCTATGACTTTCACCGTTTCAGAAACATCCCCTTTACCAATACCCTACTCCTCTTCTCTGAAATAAGAAAATCCGTTTCAAGCATTGTCAAGGTCATTTTATGGCATTCCAAGGCCGTGGGAGCAGTATTCTTTATAGCAGCACAATGCAAAGGACCGTACTTCAGAAAGGCGTATATATACGCCGGCGGCAGTTAAGGGGTTAAAGTTTATGGTTATCCTTCATCGTCCAATGATTTATGGAGTCAGACATGCATGCTGATGGTTACAAAAGCGGTGACCCGGACGTGATTTGAACACGCAACCTTCTGATCTGGAGAAGGTTACATATGTTATTGGGCAACACTTTTCTTCAGAGGAAGACTATTCTAAATCGAACTTTACTTATTTCGATGCTGTTACACTAGTTGCACCATCCCGACATCATCAACGGATGGATAAAGTGTCGTAACTGTAGGTCGAAAAGAACAAAACATATCCTGTCTCAAAAATTAAAAATAAAAATTACATTGCGATATGGAACTTCTTTTGGTTCTCATGTAAGATTTTAAAATTGATACTTGCAAAAGTTTACCTCTAGTATACATACATCGAAGTGCCAAAAGTCACGGGATACCTTCTACATATCGTGTCGGACCTCCTTTTGCCAAGTGAAGTACTCGACGTAGCATTGACTCAACATTCGTAGGAAGTACAATCTTCGTAACTCACATTTTTCAGCAAGGATTTGTTCAACCAGAAAACGATAATTTGGACCGACCAGAAACTAATTAAGAGGAAAATTATTTGGGCTCACCTCGTTTCATATAAAGCTGGTAATCATTGAACTTTTATCAATGGTTTCGTTTCCTGTGCGCAAAACTTACGTGCATTTTCTCAAAAATAGCACGTACAATTGAGATAATGAAAAGGTTTTTTTCTTTTAAAAAACTCAAAACTTTTCCGCATGTTTTTTGCTAATGACATGCAGAGTTTACTACCAAATTATACGAAACTTACAGAATACATTAGCGAAGCATTGTATTAAAATTTGAAGTTAATACTTTTAATATTAGAGGAAATATGATTATTTGTACAAAATAACATTTTACTGCGCATCTACGATATATAATATATTTTTTTTACAATTTGGAAGGAAAATACACATATGTGAATACATTCTTCCATCAAAAAATCATAAAAGAAGAAATTATGATAGTTTCATAATTAATTTACAAAACATTTAATTAATTATGTGCATTTGTCAACTCTTCATCATTTTCGATAAAGATGCCTGAAAAAGATAATAGTATAATATAATGTATTCAAATGGTGAAGAAGAATATGGAGGCCTTTCTAGGAGGGTGCCATTTTTTTTTCTCTTGACCGAATCAGATCGGCAATAATTTTAGTCCGTCTTTTGGTGTCAATGTTCATCTCTTTTTTGATTACGGATTGAAAAGAACTATGAAATGAATTGGGAATAATAGCCTTTTTTGCTGAAAATCCAAAAAAAAAACCAATCAAATCAAATTCAAATGGCTATAAATAAACAAGACATGTTTCTAAAGCACTTGACTCTAAAAAGCATTATATTAATTTTGGAAACTTGTTCAATGCGATGCTTATGAAGCAATTTAACTCATAAATTAACATTTTAATATAGTTTTATAAATTTGAAACTCTGAATTGACACCACAACGTGACCCTGTACCTGAAATATCATGATGTTTTCTCAACAATTTGGAATGGACATTTTTTGAGGAAGAGCAATTTGCTCTCC
>BGPR01004990.1:0-14756 GCA_013235015.1 Araneus ventricosus
GTAAATATAAAATATTCCCTTTTCGTCGATGTAGGAAGCAAATAAAGTATGAATTAAATATTCATCATCCTCACAACTTGTTATCAGATCTGTTCTGAAATATAAAAATTATTTTCTTCAAAACTTGATTTAAATCGATTTCGACAAGACATAATATTAAATATGTCTGCAAGTTTCATTAGCTTTCTTAATATATGACAACTGAAGAATGGTTATATATGGAATCTAATTTATAACAACAAAGGCATATCGAGACGAAGAATATGGATAAGAATATATAATATACCAAAATAGAGGCTAAGAAAATTATAATACTAAAAATAATAAATAAATATTAAGAGAAATTTTTAACCATGACGTTGAAAATAGAGAGAAATCTTTTAACACAAAAATAAAAACATTTTTACTATAAATTAAAATATATAGAAATTACATTAGTTTATACTCATATACCTACTGAATACTGTCTTCTCTATTAGCAGAATTTCACAACGCCAGAATTTATTTAAAACCATGTATTTAATTGCTATATTATACTTGTTCAAGATCCAAAGAAAATAACCGACTTTCTTGGATTTTAAATAGTAAACGGACGCCAGTAAACCAATTCCCACACTTCTAATACATATCATCACAGTCATATGAAAATCTCGTATGTCAAATTTACCAAAATTTTTTGTAGGTCATCTATATCTGCTTTGAAATTGCAGTGGTTGTATGTGTATATTTGATTGTTGTATGTTGCTACGAAATGCCGTAGTCGCTAGTGGCTCATGCTGTTATATAAAAATTTAATTTACATAAAATTTGCTATACGTGATTTTTGACATGCGACATTTTGATAAAGCAGCGACGAAGTAAAAGTAGTGTTTAATTAAAAACTCGTAAAATAATTTAGATATACACATCGCAGTTAAAACGATGGTGGACATTTTCCATTTTTTAGCATTCAATAAAAGTTTCCTTTTATTATTACTCGACTTTTTCTCTTTTTTTTCACGGCACATTTGAAAACTGAAACATTCAAGTAATTCTGAAAATATTTAAAGAAATATATCTATGTTTGCCATAAAATAAGGCAAATTAAAATTTAAAATGTTAATTTAAGTCTTATTAATAGCATAGTAGAAATAAAATTTTACATATTATATTCCTCGGGTTTCGTGATATCATTAAATTACATTAAATTTTCTGACTGCAATGCACTAAAAGTAATAGATTTAACTGTACAATGAGGACAACGTTCATTCGGCAGTTTTCAAACAGAAAGAAAGCAATGTAGAAAATAATTGATCTTGCTTTCATTTTTGTTTCGCATGCAATTGTTAGAGATTTTGCTAAAAATGTTTCGATTCCAATTTAAAAAGGGTTTGAGAGTTGGAAGAATATAATTCAACACAGAAAAATTGCTTGGCTTATTATTAAAATACATATAATAATTCCTCATTTCGCAGACTTCCCTAAAATTTCTAGACAATTAATTTATAAACTTCGAAACTCTTATATTGGAGTTTGTTATGGAGGTCGTTAATTACTTTTGGGTGGAAAAATTATAGTCTTCTCGTCTAGCAAAATTATGAGGTTAATGAGAAGAAAATTGCAAAAGTTTCTCTACTGGCAATGGAAACTCAAAAGCTATGAATGAAATGTAGACCTTGCGCAGCATGTGGTCACAAGGCAGATTTTGAGAAGGTGAAAATTAACAATGGTGAAATATTTAATTTGATGCACATAAGATAACATATATTATTTAATAATGTTATAAATTATTAAATGATAATAATAATTAAATAATATAGGGCAGATTTCGAGACAGTGCTATAACATTTATGAGACAATATTGCAATCCTGTAAGACAAATTTTGAGATAGTATGGTAACATTTATGAGACTGTACTGTAATTCTGCAAGTCAGATTTTGAAACATTATTATAACTTTTATAAGACAGTATGGCAATTCTGCAAAATAATCTTTGGAACAGTATTGTAATTCTGCAAGACAGATTTTAAGACAGTATTGTAATTCTGCAATTGAAATTTTGAGACAGTGTTGTAACATTTATAAGGCAGAATTGTAATCTGCACTTTTCAGCAATTTTACACTCTTAAGTCAAAATAAAGTGATTTTGTTACGCAGACTAAGTACATTTTGTGCTGTATGGTGGTTATAATTAATGATTGGTTGAAATTAATATATCCCTATTCAGAGTTTTGTAGAGGAAAAAACGTTATAAGACAGTGAAAACTGTGCTATATGCATTTCAAGACAGCAGGAAATGAATAATGCAAAGAAGTTCCAAAAATGAACTATAGGTAAAATAAGTGACCAGCCGACATGATGCTAATTTTCTTCGTATAGTACGAATGACTCAATCATATCCATGATGCATATAAATAGTACAGGAATTTCAGTAGATACTAATGTGATAAGCATCCAAATGTCAGTTTAATAAATGTATATAAGATTCGAGTTCTAAGGTTCCAATGATCGTAATGGTTACACGGGGGTATGTGACGGTATTCTAGTTCTAAGATTCTTATTTTTACCTCATGGGTCTTTTCATCTTAATTTTCTTTCTCTTGTTCATTTTGCCATGATCTGAAATGCATACCACCAAGGTTTAGGATTATTATGACCCCTGTTTTACACTCTCCTGCATAGCAATATATGAATTCAAAACATATTTTATTTTGCTCTGTATACTCTGTTTCATCTATCTACGAACATTTCTGGATTTTTTAAACTTCCTACAAGATGTGAAAAAAGTTCAGAAATATTCGTTATCGGGTGCGAAAAATTCAATTTTTCCTTCCTCTTTGAAATTTCAAAATATTGAGATTGGTGATGTTGCTTGTTGTTAAGCGACGATATATAAAAGTAAAAATTCATAAATAATTTGCGCGCTTTAGAAATCCAAACTTCTGAATAGATTCCTTTTTTTCAAATTCAACTCACGAATACTTTGAAGCAAAAGGAAGATTTTAGTGAAGGTTTTGTCCCAATTAATCAAATAGTTAATATTTTATTGATTAGAAACAATGTTTCTATATATAGAAAGGATTACTTTATCTTTAATGTTGCCATTCCTATTAAATAAAAGCATTATTGATATTTTAAATCCCTTTATTTACTTACATCTGAACCGCCATTTGGATTAATTACATTTTGCATCATTACTAATATAATAGCCCAGATCTGTTTCTCACTGATCCGGTAACGCTCTGACGTCACCGACAATAAAATTCGCGCCATAGCACTGCGAGACGTTAAAAGCATTCTCTCATTGTTAGAGCACCTAAATTTTAGTAATTTTTAATTTTAAAAAGTAATTGTCGTTCTAATTTCAAATTTAATAGCTCTACAATAGTGACATGAAATTTGCTATCGATTGATATAAAATTTATCTCGCTATGATCAATAGTTCCCGAGAAATTTTAAATTATATTAATCAAATATTTCAAATTAATTTCCGTTTTTTAAGAGAAAGTAGTAAATCACGTCAGTGTTATATCAAGCGCGTGATATAGTTTCGACGCCACGATGCATCTAATTATTTATTAACAATTTTATATTTTTTGACAACGTTAAAATTTACACAAAGACATCTGAGGTACAAGGAAAATTAACGAAACATTGTTAAACAACGAAAAATACTTCACACGGAATGTTGTTTATCATGAGATTTTTTGAATAAAGAAATATGTAAATAAAAAAAAATATTTCCTGTTACAAAGCATATGTTTATTTTATTTGTTTTCAATCAATTTTAAACATTTATCTCGCATATGCATCTATTTAAACACGTCAAATTTGAAGGGAAATCTCTCGAATGAAGAGGCAATTTGCACCCGTCATATAATGACGGGTGATTCTATAGTTCTTTAAGAATTAGTAACTTTTGAAACAAATTAGTTTAGGTGGTTTTAAACAAATTAGTTTAGGTGGTAATTGTTTGGTAAAGTTTGTAATATTCCGTATTTAAAAGTAGTTTGCTGCAATTGGTATTCTTACATTAAATAAAGTTGCAGACGATAAGAGGATTTTGTGTAATAATTTATTTTATATAAAAATATTTTTGCATTAAAGCATTATATAAATTTTTAAGAAATGCGTTTCTACACGTGCCTGTTGTCTGTGTTACGAACCGTCGAGTAATAATATTAAATATATTTGCACTTTCTCACATATCACGTTTAAACCACGTAGCCGGCATCATCGTATTTTATATATAATAACACAGTTATTATACATCAAATCCAATGTTGCCGCCTTTTGTTTTGTTGTAAATACTTCTAAGTTCGCTCATAAACACTGTGGCAGAGAGGTTTTAGCGAAGGCTTCGTGGCAATTAATAACAATAAACGTACCGACACTTCACCCATACATTGAAACTGCCATCGGTAAACGGTAGGTTTAGTATTAATAAATAAAAATGAAAATATTTTCGTCTGGAGCAAACGCCGAGTGTATCAACTAGTTCAAAATGCAGCTGATCTTCGTTACGAAATTTTCTTATGCTTATTATCCCAATTCCATTCCCTATTATTGCTACAGGCGGATACCCTTTTAACTCGGTTGCACAGTAAGATTACCCATCTCCACTTGTTGTCAAAAGAACCAGCACTAATGTGTCTACGATGTAACTGTCATACGAATGGTTGCCATATACTATCAGAATTCCCAAACTTTAGTACCCAGCGTTTGCTGTTTTTCAAAACGCCTTCCATTTCCTTGTCCAATTTATTTGGTAACACACCTCATGTTCACATTTTTGCGTTTTAAAGTCTATGAAGTTTTATTCCCTGATTTAAATTTTGGTTTTATTTTACTGAGTATCTTTTACTTCTGTCATTCCGCCATTGTTTTGAGACCGCGGTGGCCTAGTGGTAAGGTCTCGACTTCGGGGCCGGAGAGCTCCAGGCTCGAAACCCGATTCCACTGAAGATCCGTCGTTTATGGGGTACGTAGTGGGTATCATACGTAGTGACCAAACGTCCTCCTGTTGGTGAGGCGTGGAAGTTTGGAGAGGGGTGCCAGCTCAGGTGTCATCCTAGTCATCTGACCGCGGTTCAAAATTACGAGGTCCACCCCAAAACAGCCCTCATGTTGCTTCGAAACGGGACGTTGATATAACTGAACTAAACTAAACTCACTTTTGTTTGGCGCAGAACAGCCAAACTAATGTCTTTTGCGCCAAAAAATGCCTAACACCCTCCAATTCTGATTAACAAAAATTTTGGATATTAACGTTAGCAAGATTCCCTCCCATATTTTGAGAGTCTTATAGAACATTCCTGGTAATGTGCATTTTATTGATAGAAGGATATTCTTTTTTCCAGTGTGTGTGGCTTCCAACACTTTCAGCGGGCAGGTGTCGAGCACGTGAACCTTTTTGCGAGCTTGTACTTTGTGGTGGTCACTTTCTCGACGGTGGGGTACGGCGATTACAAGCCGGACAACTGGCCCTCACAACTCTTTATGGTGGTCATGATCTGCGTAGCCTTAATCGTGCTTCCCACTCAGGTAAGTGCGACATTCTTTGTTCCTGGTTTTACTTATTGTCCATTAAATGTAGTCGTATTTTATTGCATTGCGATTTATCACAGTGAAAACTGCCGAATTCGAGAATTTTTAATTCGAATTCGTCGGTAATCCGAATATTTTCAGATTTCTTTAATTTCCAATTAATATAATTTTAAAATATAGCTGCAATTCGAATTTATTTTGATTAATTCGAAGTCAAAGCTAAATTTTTTTTAATTATCTTTGTTTGTTAAATACGTGAATAACTTTTTTTCCACCGTCACTATTTTATTTTACGTGGTGTCTGTCGAATAACTAGCAATGTTTAGCGAACGGATCCACTACCCTTTGAGGTCAATGCTCTCAATGTCACTTCTATTTACTCATTTATTACATTTTTAAAATTGTTAATATTTTTAAAATTTAAATAATTATCTCTTTGTTTATTAAAATTACTCACTGTTTATTAATTATTTATTAAAACTGTACTAAGAGATAAATAGATTTTTACTGCCGTATTCAATTCGAAAATCGCCGTTCACTCTTGCTGTTTTTAGACCCGGTTTTTCTTTATTCGAATTCTAGGATAAATCGAATTTTTATTATTGGCCCGTCAGCTTCGGATAAACCATGTAGTAGATTATAATATTTCTAATCATTATGTAATAAACTCCCCAATTTAGTGAATCACTAACAACACTGTTAACAAGCTTTAAAGTATCCGATGCCTCACTGTATTTACTAAATATCTAAAAATTAATCATTTTTTTTAAATAAGATTTTTTGTTGTTGTTAAGTGCGCAAAGGATGGTGTGGATTCAAATCAGAAAATCGTCGCTTAACAAGCAACATCTCAATTTTCAAAATTTTACAAGAGGAAGCTAAAATTGAATTTTTCGCTATCAATTACAAATATGGAATATATATAATTTTTTCGCATTTAAAACAGATGTTCGGTCTCATGTCCATGCCAAATGTAGAACAAATACGATATATTCGTTACAAGCTGAGAAAATTTAAGTTTCTTTCTTCCCCATGCTAAAGTTGGTAAATTGAGGTGTGTGGAGCTGTTTCTTAAGTGACGAATTGAAAAATCTCGGAAACAGATAATGAACGAATTTAAGACCAAGATTTGAAATTCCCTTTTTTGTTTTCAAAATTTGTATAATATTGTGCCATTTTTGTTGTAAATTGTTGTAAGTATATGCGATAGAAAGAATCTATAAACAAGGTTTTTAAGGATGGATGTATCTTTTTCTTAAGAACTTCTGAGCATTTAGGGGCTAAGAACTTATATTTTCGATGCCATACGTTTATTTGCAGTTTGAGCAGCTAGCGTATACCTGGATGGAGCGCCAGAAGCTGGGCTTCGCTTACAGTCGGCATCGAGCCCAAAGCGAAAGGCATGTCGTCGTCTGCAGTACTACGCTCAGATCCGACACCGTCATGGACTTCCTCAATGAGTTTTACGCCCACCCCCTGCTGCAGGTGAGCCAAACTTATCCGCAATTAAACGCATCTTATCTTATTTCTCAGTTTATCTGCAATAAGAGTTTGGCAAATAACGTAACTATGATTGCTTGCAAAAGATTAATTCAGAAACTACCCGAGTAGCACAATAATATTGTTACGAAAATCGACCAGTGGATGAACGGTAAAAACAGTCCAACAATGGAGGACGACGCTTTATTCACGAATATTCCGGAAAACACGAAGCACAGAAAACAAGAAGAACAGCTATTGTACAAATAAACAGCACAAACAGACAGCAAATCACTAATAAAAACAGCAAAAGCGCTTGGCGTCTAATAGCTGACAAACTCGCAATGCGAACGAGACTCCAAAGAGATTCCAAAGGCGTTCGAACTCCAAAGACGATCTATGTCAATCAAACACGTTCCACGACGTTCAGCAACTGCGAGTATTTATAGTCTTCCCGACAGGGCATGACGTCACATGTAATCATCTAGTACATTCTGTGTATCTCCGCTCTTAATAGAGATATCGAGAAAATTCTAGTATTTTTGAGGACATTTATTTTGTCGCCAAAGTCGCCAATTCGCCAAAATGGCCGCCAAGGTAGGGGATTGTTGGCTTCCATTCCCCGATAGCTAGTAAGAAACTCTGTAAATGTCTCTTTCCAACTATAAGACTAACATTATGGGAAAGCGACATTACATGTTCGTAACAATATAGTCAAAAATCCGTAATACGGCCAGGAATATTTGAATGCTACAGATTGAACTCCCTGGCTATTCATTTATAAGATAGCGTGATTGTGTTTAAAAACAGACTGGAATTGGAATTTCATTGATCTAAATCATTTAACCAGTTCTTCGGAGGTATTTCCGTTGTTTCAAGTAACATGATTCGAAATTATTAGGGAAAATTGGAATTTCGAATCTGAAGTCATTATTTTCTCAAAAGTCGCCAAGCTCGACAGTTTCAAGATTCTTCACTATTATGGCAATTGTGCTGTCCTTTTCCACTCACAGATGTTCTCCGCCACGCATATTGTAATGCGCGCGAATGTTGTACGCATGCCCACATACAACATTCCACAATATTCCCGTGTAATATTCACAATCTTCTGTGTGCTAATAGGGTACGTTTCGAGCAGCTCTATGTTTCTCTATATTTTAAGAAGATCCATATTAAGACAATTGTTTTCTAGGTGTGTGATATATGTCTATAGTGTGTGAGCTAAAAGACGACTGGTGAAACGCTTTGATGGAGTAGTTTTAATGAAAGCAAGTCACCAAACTGCGACTGAGTTCTTAACACTGCATTGAAAACAATTATTTTATATCAACAATTATTATATCTTCTCGCTTGACTTCTTTCATATTTATTCGTTGAATTCTATGCAAATCTACGTTTATCTTGAAATCTTTTTGGAAATAAATTTGTGTCTATGTTTTTTTTAATTGATCTTTAGCTATATCAAAGTCAGTTTTCCAGAAAATCTTAGAAAACACGATTTTTTTTTAAAAACCATGTGAAATTTTTGAAAAAGATTTTTTATTTTAATTAAATTAGAATTTAAAATTAATTCTTCAATCTGATTTAAGTTAGAAAGAGATATTTTTTGTCTGCGTTTCATGTGTCTGTTGAGATTGTACTTTAATTAACTGCTTTGCTATCAAGAAATATTTATACAGCTTTCTTTAAATAATTCGTAGGAAAGAAAACTTTCTTGATCAAACATTGATTCAATAAAAAATTAGCAAAATTTAATTAACAGATGTCTACGCTAAAGTTGTAAACTACATTATTATTTTTTTTCTTCTTAGAAAGTTGAACACCGAATAATTTGTTGAGAGTAAACGAGGAGACACAAGAGGTCATTTTTCTAATTTTTGGTACCAAGATTCATTATTAAAAATCTATGCAATTCTGTTTTTCTTAATTGAAATTCCGGTCTTTCTGAAAAATTTTTGTTGTTCATAAGAACTAAAAACTTTCATTTATTTTTTAAAAAATGTCATGTGTCTTAAATAATCATCGCTGTATTTCAGAAGTACTTGTCAATTAAAGATATTTTTCAATAGCAACTTTTTTTTGCAGTTTGAGAGAGAGAATTGTAGCTTCAACAGACTAATTAGAGAAATAAGAATGGGAAATGTTACATTTCTTTATTTCATATGCTATTTTTCTTACTTCTGTCACTGAATTCAGAAAGCGAATATTCTTTGAATTTTGATAAGATTCATGCAAGATTGATTTCGAAACATTCCGCTTGTTTTCTTTTCTGAGTGAAAAAAGTTTGAAAAGAAAAAAGTTGTTTGCAAACTTAAGATCACCAAATAAAAGTATCAGAGTAATATAAAATTTATTCCTTGTTTTCGAAGACAACCAAATATTTATTTGATATTCGTAACAAACATCTAAAAAATGTGAGAAATCAAATGCAGCCATTTTTTTCTCAGTGAACCAACTTTCTTTTGCAAAAAGGTATTACGATATTTTTTTTCAGTTTTCACAGCACATAAAAATTACTTCCTCGAATACAGCTATTCTCAATAGTTCTTTTTTTAACATTTGTTGCTATTTTTCGATTGTCTCTGTTAAAATGAGAAAGGACTCTTTCACCACTAAATTAATTTTCAAAAACACTTTTTATTAATTTTTGACTTCATTTTAAGTCGGCGTACAATCTAGAAACTCGTTGAGAAATGATTCATGATGAAAAATTTCTTCTGAATTTGAATACTTTTTGCTTGATGCATTTGTAACGTAAAAATTTCGCTTCATACACAACAAAATTTTATGAAACAAGTAAAATACTTTTTATTAAAATTGTTTCATTTTCCTCCGAAACAAATTTCAATTTAAATCGGTGGAAGGAATAATATTCTTTATCGAACAGCTTCAGATTTAGGTTCTTTTTTTTATCACGTGTGAATATAGTACTATTTTGAAAAGATATTTGTGAGTAAAATATAATACTGACTTTTTTACAGGAGTTAATACCTAATCTAAAATCGATGGAATGAATAATATTCTTTATCGAATAGCTTCAGATTTAGGGCTCTTTTTTATTAACTTGCGAATATAATACTATTTTGAAAAGATATTTGTGAGCAAAATACAACGCTGACTTTTACAGAAATCAATCCTATCTGAACAATGGCTGAATTAATTTCACATCGAGAGGTTTGCTTTTGCCAGTTATCTTAACAAAAATCGTTTGGTGTCCTAATTCTTCTTCAGTATATAATCTTACCAAATTCACATGCTTAAATAGGGTTTTAGTATTTGATTATTTATGCATAAGATATCATTAATCAGAAAACTATTATCACAAACACTCCTTTGTCATTGTCATCAATAATTTAACAAATCATTAAGTAAATGAGTTTTTTCTCACAAATTAATTGTGCTTACCGGAGCGGAAATTTCTACAAGTAATAGAATTATAAATGAATTAATACAACACAGATAATATTATTATTCCCTTTTGCTGTTTTATAATTCAGGTAATAAAAAATGGAAGATTTTACGATTGCAATCAGAAAAACACCTAATTAATCAACTTGAGTGTAACTTTTACAGAAGTCACTAGTTAAAATTCTGAATTACCTAATTAAATAATTAGCATTCCTTTCTCATTTTCAATCAGTAAGAAAACTCGTCGATTCTTAACACGGGAAATATTTGTTTCAAAATGTCTTGAGTTTTATTGATGATATAAAGAATTTTGCCACATGCTAGAAAATGGCGAGAATTTCAAGAATAATGATTTGGTGACTCGCGTGTGACTGAGCAAGGATTATATTTTAATGGGTCTAAACTTGCCATTGATTCGCCAAGCATTGAAACCCTTAAAACGACCACCATCTTAAACGTAATAAAAATTCTTACATATACGTCGTTTTTAATGACTTCGAGGAACATTCATGTCGAATTCGAAGAAAATCGAACGACGCGTTTGGCCGTGACTGCGTAACAAACAACTGACAAATAGATGAAATACCGAACTGTCGAGTTGAAATAGGACCACTCTTCGTTCGGTCAGTAATAACTCTTTTGATGGCTAGAGCTTGTATTATTTGATATTTCTCAAACCATATTTCAACTTCCCGCACACAAAGCATAGAAAGGAAAGCATTCTAATCGCCGAAACATTTCCCTATCTATGATTAGTTTGAATTTAGTTCTTGTTTTGAAGCAACACGAAGGCTATTTTGGGACGGATCTCGTAATTCTGAACCGCGGTCAGATGACGAGGACGACACCTGAACTGGAACCCCCCTCCAAACTTCCACACCACATCGGCGGGAAGACGTTTGGTCCTCTCTTTATGATTTAACTAGCAGTACGCGCACGACGTTGCCCGTGCATTCAGGACTTCAAAAAATGAAAAAAAAAAATGCCCACAATGACACGAAAAGGTTTTGGAAACAAAATCAAAACAGAAGATACACATTATTGATTTTCCCGCTTATTTTTCTTCGCGATAATGACATTTAAAATGTAGAAAAACAGTACAGAGTACGTTCATCCAAAACAATATTAAAAAATTGCAACATGAAAAATCATTATTAGACAGCAAGCAAAATATGCGAGATGAAGAAACATGTTAAGACGCTGCCGAAAATAACAATCGAAGTCATTCAGTTAAAGGTTTTGACGTCTCCTGTGCTCTGCGCCGCTAGCCAATGAAATTGAAACAATGCATGCTGGGCACTTCTCCGGAGGAAGTCTCGCGGATAAATCTAGTTAGAGAAAAAACTCTTTGAATTAAACAGGGAACAATTCATTTTAAAAAAAAAAGGGATTTTAACCGTTCTTGTTTTAAATCCGACAGAAACGTTCCAGTTATAAGCTGAAATAAGCTGAGCCTTTATTAAAACGTCGGATGCAAAAATTTTAAGAAATACGAATGAGAAATTAACATAAAAGTGACTATTTTTCAAAAATTTCTCGAAATTCAGCAAATTACGTTAGACGTTCGAAACAAACTTCATTAGAACGGAAATTGTTTGCTCTTTCCGATGATGTATCTATTATTTTCTTCCTACAATTATCAGAAACGATGTATTGGGAAAATATACACCGAAAATTACACAAAAGAACAGAAAACATCAAATAAAAAATTTCTAGATTAAATTTTAAAATTCGAGCTACATTGAGACACTATTACGACTGCCTATGTGCCAAATTTCATGCTGTAAGTGCGATATATTCGTCTGGGCATCGCACACACACACTCCCTTTTATAACTATAGAAGAGCAGCAAGCTTACATATGAGGGGGATCTAAAGAGGAATCGGGTTTCGAACCTGGAGCCCTCTGGCCCCGAAGCCGAGACATTAACACTGCGCCACCGCGGCCTTTACTTAGCTATGAGAATGAGTTTTGGAATAATATATATCTGTTAACACGATAAATCAATAACGGAATGGAATATGAGTATGAGTTTGGTACGCGTTTTCACACCAAGCTTGTAGATCTGCGTCAAACTTTGGACTAAATGTGTCAGTGTGGTCTGTCTGTTTGTCCGTGTACATGTGAACACGATAACTCAAAAGCGTAAAGGACTATATAGATGAAATTTGGCTTATGGTTTTATCACAAGAACTGTAGTCATGTATTTACTGTAGATACGATTATGCAAATTTTACACGAAATCCGTCGACTTGTGGACTGTATCTGTTTATTCATATTATATTATATGAATAAGATAGCTCAAAAATGCAGGAAGTTAGATGGCTGAATTTTAGTATTTAATTTTTAGACTAAAATTGTCGATATATGTCTAATTTTGGACTAAATTCGGTAAAAGAAAGAAGGCCAAAAGTGTATAATTGATTCTTCTCACTAAATTATGAAGCTAAACACAAAACGTGCTATATTGTGCAACACGAGGGGAGAGACTCCCGCTGTTTGGACATAATCGTTCACTCGGTGACACCAAATATTCTTTTTGATGGCGTCTATTGTAAAAACCTTAGATACAGTAAGTGTAAGCCTTGCCATAAAAACTCATAGCATACGCTGTTTTTTTTAATATTTTTATTTTGCCATTTATTTATTTTAATGTTATCTGACAAAAATAATTTATTTCCTTCGAAGTTTATATAATGATAATAGTTTCATCATCTTCCTCCAAATCTGAAGTTCATTCATCGTGACGTGCTATTTTTCTTTTCTTTTTATTATTGAGATGGCATTTAATATTTTCGAAGAGTTTTTACAAGGCACTCAGTTTCTGCCACGCATTGTTTTTTAATCTCCAAGGTTTTGACTAGAAAGAATATTAACTGCATCTTTTATGACTAGAGTTACTTGTCAGTCAAAATAAATTCATCTAAAAAACTTCGCTTTTAGCTAAAAACTCCGTTTTGTAAAGAAACCCTTTTCCGTCGGTTTTTTTTTCCTTTCTTTCTTTTTTAAATCAGCATTTTTTAAAGTTTCAGAAATTATTTTTTTCAAATATCCCATGTTTCTACTTTCATTTTAGGACACAATTAGAGATTATATCATTTTTTAAAACTCATGAAAGATATGAAATATATTCCGAATGGTCATTTATTACAATTTCTTTTCCATGGAAAACAAACTACTATTATATTTAAAACCAAACACATTACATAAAACTCTAAATAATAATAAAATTCTAGGTCATCATTTACAACAAAATGCAGTTAGTTAAAATTTATGCATCATTAAATTAATTCATTTAAATTATTAATTAAAATTACTTGATAATTAATAAAAATAAATAAAATCAAGTCATTTGCACTGTTTCAATTTTCATTACGTTAACAAGTGTTACGTAACGATATTTGCTTGCTCTTATAGGAAATTTGACAAGAAGAAAAAATTATATATCTGTCAAAAATTCTAACCTAGATATTTTGATGAATTTCCACGTTTACAATTTTCCTAAATCCAGAAAAACATTTTTGAAATTATTTCCAGATATGTGAGATCGCTAACTCAAAAATACAACAGTCTATTCAAAACACAATCAATTATATGCAAGATCTTTAAATTTAGCATATATTCATTGCAGAAATAAACAGATAAACTTTGACACGTGGACTTTATTTTAAAATGAAGGTACGTGTAGATTTGGGTCAAAATCCGTCAAAATGAAAAGTAATTTTGGATCCTTTTATAAGATTTTTTCATCATTTTTAAACACTGTTATTAACCTTGATTATGGAATTTTGTAATTTTTCACTCACTTTCTGATTTCCAGAGGATTTAAATTATGTACGCTTCTGCTATCTCTATAATAATACACTATTTTAATATTTTCAAAACTTAATCATCAATTAAATTAATTTTTCATTCCGTACCATTGGTGCCACCTGGTAGTGAGTTTGAGAAAAAAATAGATCTCAAGATTTAGAAGAAGAAAAAAAATTAAATAAAAGATTTCTGTTATTCAATGAGCTAATGAAAGTGTGTATTTAAAACTTTTTAAATTATATTCATTTTTATGTCAGTCAGAAATGCTTGGTTGAAAATCATCGGGACAAATTCATTTTGACCTCAAGGTATAAGTAACATCCTTTTGTGGAAGTATACAAGAAAACAGAAGGGATACTCTCGATTGTATTTTAAAGAATTTCATGAATTTGCTGACGATTAACTCATTTTGTGTCCAGCCTCGTAGTAGAGTGAAGAGAATCGAGTAAGCATTTTGACCTCTCCCTTTTGCTGACAAAGCTTCGTAGTAGAGTGAACAGAATCGAGTAAGCATTTTGACCTCTCCCTTT
>BGPR01004990.1:23082-101482 GCA_013235015.1 Araneus ventricosus
CTCTTTAATACAATATTTACACAGAGTAGTATAATGGTTACAGAATACATAAATCACAAGCTACCACAGACCCTTGCTGCATGTGATAAACTTGTAATTTATCTATTCTGTAACCATTATACTACTCTGTGTAAATATTGTATTAAAGAGATTGATAATTAAATTACATATTAATACGAAACACTTGTTTTATGATTTTATCCCGACGTTTTCACGAAAAATAAACAGCGCGTACCCGAGGTTCGCCTTTCTTATGTTTTATTTGGAGTAGCTTTTGATGGCGCCATCTGTTGACAGTATATAGAACTATATTTCGCGTATGCACAGTAAAACATCATTTACTACAAATGCTCATATTTCCCGTAATATTCAAATTTTTGAAATCAAATTTTAATGCAATGTTTCTTTTACGTATTGTCAAGTATTCTGTAAGTTTCACACGATTCGAAAGAAAACTCTGCATGTTATAATAAAAAAAAACATGCGGAGTTTGAAATTTTCAATTTAATACCGATTTTTGCTTATATTCTGACACATACTTTCATCGTTTCACTTTTGGTCCTAGTAATTCTCCTCAAGCTCTTTAAAATGACACTAGAATCAACATCCTAGCTAAACGCGTTTCCACGCTACACTTATTTATAACCTTACATAAAACTAATTCATAACAATCACGCGCATGCGCCTACACTGGTACGATGACGTCACTGGGAAAACAAATACTATGCGACAAACTCTTATAGATATAATCTATCCGTTGTGGGGTCAACCATTCTTTTCGCATTATTAGTCTCGTAGTTATTAGCGATTCAAATCTGACCTTTATTTTGTCACACAAGAAAGTTCGACCGACTATCACTGCAACGAGCGGAAAGACGTTTTCACTTCAAAATTACCTCAAAAACTGAAATTATTGAAAATGCCTAAATACTAACATCGCCATCTTACCCTGGTTTCCCCTTCTCATGTTACTGTTGATAATGAATTTCATGCCACTTCCTTTTCTGGACAGGATTATTACGTCGTGCTATTATCTCCCTGCGAGCTGGATGCTACAATGAAGATGATACTTCAAATTCCAATGTGGGCCCAGAGAGTTATTTATATACAGGGTTCCGCTCTCAAAGATTTAGACTTAGCTAGAGCAAGGTAAGCTTATAAAACTTATAGATAACCTGATGTTACATTATCAAGTTCATAAACCTCAAAAGTTCTAACTGTAATCCATGTGTAGAAAACAAATAAAATGGATTCCTTTTGGTTTATCTTTATGCTTTAAATTTTTGTCTGGGCTTTATATGACACGAGTAATGATCAGTGGCGAATCCAGGGGAGGGGCTATCGGGCTACAGCCCCCCCCCCAGAGCTCAACCAAAATTCTTGATTTAATTTAAAATCACTACAACTGTTTGATCTTAATTTTCATTTTAAAAGAATAGTAATAAAATCGTTACAACATTGCTTTCTGACTTGACAGGCTCGAAAATTTTCCTACTTTTCTAGTCATTCCACTTGCACTTGTAGCGTTGACGCGGTCGAAAACATTTTTTGGCCAGCTATTCCATTGTATTTTTTTGTTTTGTTTGTTGTGTTCATTTCTGCAGAAAGAGAAGTTTACACCCTGATCCAACTCTGTATGTTCACAATCAGCCTATACCCGTTGTAAGTAAGGCACGATTTCTTGGAGTTATCTTTGATAGTAAACTCACTTTCCTTCCTCACATTTTAGATTTGAGGAAGAGGTGCGAAAAGGCTCTGAATATTCTGAAGGTTTTATCTAACACTTCTTGGGGAGCTGATAGAACCTCTTTACTCCGAGTGTATCAGGCAGTAATCCTGTCCCGTATTGATTACGGCAGTGTGGTGTATGGTTCTGCCCGTGCCTCTGCATTACGGAAGCTTGACCCTGTTCACCACTCAGCCTTACGCATATGTACTGGTGCTTTTCGGACATCGCCTGTGCAGAGTTTATATGCGGATTGCTCTCAAATTTGTCTCGATTTTCGACGTAAACAATTGTCTGCCAATTATTATTTTAAGATTATGTCTATGCCTAATCATCCATTGCGGAGTACCTTTCTTAATTCTTGCATCAATAGACTTTATAATGCCCGCCCATTTAATGTTCGTCCATTTATGGATAGAACAAAATTATTCCTTGAAGAATCGGCATTGATTAGTCTAGATGTTAAACAATCTACCTTTTTTAGTTTTCCTCCTTGGAGTGTCCCTTCCATTAACTACATCGACCCATTTTCATTGTTTCACAAAGCTTCCACTGCTCCTGTTGTGTTTTACCAAGTTTTTAACCTTCATCGAAGTCTCTACTCCCAGTACGTGCCTGTTTTTACGGATGGCTCGAAGTCCACTAACTATGTTGGATGCAGCGTTGCTTTTCCAGATTCTGTATCTGCCTATAGACTTAATGCTGCACTCTCTATTTATACTGCGGAGGCTACTGCTATCTCATGTGCTTTACAGCGCATCTCGAGTGAAAATACAAGGCAATTCTGTATATACACTGATAGTATGAGTGTCTTGCAAAGTTTACAGCAGACTGAATCTTCTAATAATCCTGTCATTTGTGATATTTTACTTCAAATGGAAGATTTAAGAAGCACAGGTTTTGACATACTGTTTTTCTGGGTTCCCAGCCACACGGGTATTAAGGGCAATGAGTTGGCAGACTCTGCTGCTAAATCTGCACTTGTCCCCCTCAATAGTGCGGTTCCTTTGTCTGATGTTACATGCTTCATCAGAAAGCATATCAATAAGATGTGGCAACAGCTGTGGGATTTGCAAGAACAAAACAAACTACACTCCTTAAAACCCTTTCTTGGTAGGTGGCCTGGTGTTCCAGTGCGGCGAAAAGATGTCATATTGACTCGTCTCCGTATTGGACACACGCGGTTTACTCATAAGCACTTGCTTTTTGCTGAGCCAGCACCTATATGCACTCCATGCCAAGCACCTTATTCAGTTCTTCATATTTTAATTGAATGTCCACTTTTCACCTTTCAGCGTCAGTCATTTTTAATGCAACATTTTTCTCACTTAAAGACGTAGTGGGAGAGAATCCTCATCCTAGGGTCTTTTCTTTCCTACAATCGATTGGTTTTTTAACCCATATTTGATTGTTTTGCACTTCAGTGTAATCATTCTTTCCTTTTAACACTTTTTCATTTGAAACGAATATTTTAGCGCCATAATCATGATTTTATATCCCACCGTATGCTGTACTTTCACCGTACGTTTGGCGCAGCATGGCCAAATTTGGCTCTTGCGCCAATAAATCCCAAACCAACCAACCAACCAATCCATTGTATTTTTTTATTAAATTATCGAAAGTATTGCAGTGTTCTTTATTATTCTTATTGCCAGGAGAGGAAAGCCTGTAAAGTTAAAGTGTTTTGGTTTACATAAGCCATGAGGTTTGACATTCGTCACTACGATACAAAATTTTTATGGCCCCCCCCCCCCCCCCCCAGACCCGAATCCTGGATTCGCCACTGGTAATGATTATATTCAAGAATAAACTATGTTCTTTGATATCGATAACTCAGTCATTCTTTATATTTTATTTTGTTGTTGAGTTCCTTCTAATATTGGTATTACGAGAAATGAATTGATTTATAATCTACTAAATTAACTACTTTTAATTTCCCCTGTTTCTTTGAAAGATTTTACGTAATGCATAGTGAAATTCTGTACTCATAGTGACAGACAATCAAACTTCAACCTGAATTCTGACAGATAATGAAATTTATGGCATTAAATTCTTTATAGAATTTTGGTCGTATCTTCAAAAGAAAAGTAAAAACAATTCGTCTTTGTATTGAACATATGGCGATTTAGTCAGTATATTCTGTTTTGGTTTAATTTATTGCATGATTATTCAGTGCCATAAATTTTCATCAAATTCATGCTGTTTTTAGTCATAGTTTTATGGCACAATGATAATATTTTACCATTTCTCCAAATCGAATCAGGAAACAAACTCCTTATAGAATTTTTGCCTTATATCTTTATAAGTAAAATAGAAACAGGTCATCTTTGTATAGACAATATGTAATTTACTCAGAAATTTTCAGTTTTGGTTTAATTTATTGCAGGATTATTCAGAACCATAAAATTTCACCAAACTCATGCTGTTGTTAGTCATAGTTTTATGGCGCAGTAGTCAGATTTTACCATTTTTCTAAACCGAACTTTATAGTGAGTGCATTTTAAGTACATTTCACCAAGCTCTTTCACACCGGTTTTGTTTTTTGTCCTTTCAGAATGAATGCAGCTGAAGCTTGTTTTATATTAGCAGCTAGAAACTATGCTGACAGATCGGCAGCTGTAAGTATGGCATGGATTTCCTCTTAAGCCTTTAAAGTTCACTACATGTTTCCTTTTAAAAATTACTAAATATATATCAAAAATGAGTATTGTACATGTAGCTGATCATAAATATGTAAAAAAAATTAAGCATTTTTTTTATTTTCAAGAAATTTGTGGTTTCACAGTGAAACCAATGAACGGTAACGGACTATTTTTCCTGCGAATAAGTTATCATCGAAATGCAATTTAAAATTATGTATTTAATTTATAAGTATTCAGGATATTCAGCCTTCATAAAATTCAATATTACTTTCGAAGATTCCATTTTAAAAAATATAAACTTGTGCAAGAACCCTCATCATTTTGTTTCTCTTAGAGATCAAAAGTAATTTAGCTCTTTTAATGCCGATATCTTTGTGAATACTAACGGTATTGAACTGGAATTTTTATACAGGGTTCCCACTTATATCCGTTATACCCCTCCCCCTCCGCTTAACTTCTAAATGGTGACAGCTTAGACCATAAAGTTGGTATCTAGGTATAGTAAAAAGGCTATGTGCTGCTCGATGAGACAACTTACAACGCCATCTATCAGTAAATTTTGGAATTAGCGTTCCTATCTCGTAAACGGTGAAAGATACGAGAAAAAAGTAAATTATAAAGTTGTAGAGCGCTCTCTATTTAGTACGAAAAGATACCTTGCGCACATTAATACTCAAACTAGAATGCAAAAAATGAATATTTGTTTGGTCACGATTTCGAAAATTGCCGTGTCATAAAGAGTGGAAGAAAGAAACTGAGACACGTCCTTGTCTTCTGGATCATTTATTTATATTGCTCAAAATGCTCTCCATTAGCCACTATACACATTTGCACTCTGGACTGGATTTCTCGCTGCACATTGTGCAACATCGCAGTTGTTACAGAGGCACAAGCATCAGTAATGCTTTGTCGAAGATCCTGCGATGTTGGCGGAGGGGTCGCATATACCTGCCCTTTTATGTGTCCCCACAAGAAGAAGTCCAATGGGGTCAAGTCAGGTGAGCGCAGGGTCACTCTACGAAACCACCATACCCGATGACTTGATTCTGAAATGTCTCCATTATGCACTGCTTAACGTTTGAAATATTATGTGCAGGGGCGCCGTCATGTTGGAACCATACATTTCGGAATTGGTGCAACTGTAGATTCTCAACAAAGTCGGTTATAACATCCTGCAGAAGCTCCAAGTATCGCTGTCCCGTTAACGTTCCCTCGTAAAATACTGGTCCAATGAGCCTGTCATTAAAAATTCCGCACCAATCATTACTCGACCAGCGTAGTTGATGTCGAACTTCGACTGCATATCTCGGATTTTGAAGCGACCAGGTATGAACGTTCTGTCTATTAAACATTCCGTAACGCAAAAAACATGCCTTATCCGTCCTTATTATGTCTGCCAGGAATGTTGGGTGGTCCTCTAAGTTATTCATCACAAAGTTGCACCATGTATAACGTCTCTCAGCATCAATCCCTGCACAGGTGTTGATCGGTATAGATGAGCAACTGATTCATTCAGGATTGTCCAAACGCGGCTTTTTGAGAGGCAACGACTTTCACTGATCAAGTTTGTGCTGCTCTGAGGATGGGCGAGAGCGTATGCTAGCACATCTTCAGGTTGCACTTAGCGTCCTACATTGCGAGGTCTACGAACTCGAGGTCGGCTCACGCAGCCCGTCCGCCTTCAACGTTTTACAACTTTTAAGATTGTCTGCCGTGTAGGATGCGGGCCTTCAGTGAAACGTTCACGATATAGCCTTGCAGCTGATTTTGCCTCACTCCCACATTCATCGTAAATTAACATCTCGCAATACTCTTCAATGCCAAATTTTGCCATAACCCTCAGCTTTAACGTACAACCCAGCCGAAACATCCTTTCTATAGTAATAGTCTCTGGTAAACAGGTATGACGTTCCATCCTCATCCTCATTTGAATAATACATGAAATCCATGTGATTTTTATACCAGACATGGTTGAGTTGTGTGTTTGGAGAGACGATTTTACAAGATCAGTCGAAAGTTTTCATGGTTTATAGAGACATTCTTGTCTCTATAAACAACACAGGCTGGTATTTAGTCCGTCAGGTGGTCTTTTCTCGCTTCGCTCGCGTTTCACGACGCCATAGTGTTGAAAATCACAATCAAAGAAATGTTCATTTTTTACATTCTGTTTTCAGTATTAATGTGCGCAAGGTATCTTTTAGTACTAAATCGAGAGTGCTCTACAACTTTCTAATGGACTTTTTTCTCGTATCTTTCACCGTTTACGAGATAGAACGCTAATTCCAAAATTTACCGATAGATGGCGTTGTCAGTTGTCTCATCGAGTAGCGCATAGCCTTTTTACTATACCTAGACACCAACTTTATGACCTAAGCTGTCACCATTTAGAAGTTAAAGGGTTGTAAGGGATATAAGTGGGAAGCCTGTATAAGTTCGTCTATATATCTGGCTCTTTATTTATGAAAGAAAAATTTCGTTACGTTTCTCCCAGTAAAAAAATGCTCAATGTGTGATTTCACTGCGAAACCAATGAACGCGAATAGGTTAAAATATGAGTTTTCATAAATGCCAATACATTTTGTTAATAAATATGGATGTGTCGATTCTGTGTTGTAGCGTATTCACTAAATATACCTTTCTTCATGCACAGGACGAACACATAATTCTGAGGTCTTGGGCAGTTCGAGATTTTGCACCGAGTGTGCCTCAGTACGTACAAATTTTCCGTCCTGAAAATAAGGTTCACGTTGCTTTTGCTGGTAAGTGGGATTTATCTTGCTTAAATGTAGTTCTTGAATATTAGCAAACTTTTTTCCCGAAAAAATTTATTTAAAAATTATTAAATTTATCATATCAAGCAAATTGCTTCTGCAGGAAGTGGGGGAGGAGTACCTCGAGTATGAGGATGAGAAGTTGCCGTTCAGGTAAGAAGGTTGGTTCTCGGTCCTCCTGGAGATATAATAATGGAGGTGTTGACTAGTTAACGGTCCTTGGATAAAGACATACATCCTTGTGAGAGTTCCGGCCATGCAACACTCGTAATGAAATCTATTTTGCGTAGTTCACGGTACCCGTACTGCTATTTGCAGCAATCTTGTCATTCAGGTTTGCCAGGTGTCTTCAGGTTGCGGCGTAGTATTCTTTATGATACCTATAGGGGGCACCTCAAATTTGGGGATGAAAAGTTCCGGGAGAAGCAAGCAGGTTTCCCTTGTAACTGATGGTTCACTGGTCTTGTTAGTTATAAAAGGGGCTTGATGGCCCTTTTATAACTAACCACAGCACCCATGTTATTATGATAACTGCCCGGTTATTCAGGAACCGGATACCCAGGGCAGGATTATCAAATTGACAAAATAAGGCAACTGGTTAGGAAAGCCCAAAAACCTCAAATTTTTTCGCAATATTCTTAGGATAATTTAATTTCCTGCTTTCAGTTGATTAACAAGGGCCATGTTCTCAAACTGAAAATAAAAATCAAGTACAGCTTAAATTTCAGAACATTATTCTTAGGATTTTTTTCGTGTTTTGAATTTCGTTTGCAGATTGGTGTGATCCGATTATTTATTTATGGAAATTGGCCTGACTTACTAGTCAACAGCCCTGACACACTTTTTATTAGAGTGTTAAAAAATTTGTGATTTCTTTTCCTATTTTGTTTAAAATTACTTTTAAATTTATATTTTAGATACTGAAACCAACTCTCTTGAAAGTGACTTGCATTTAAATGTTTTTTTATTCAGTTTTTCATAATATTTGTTAGTTAAAAACAGCTTGCATAGATAATAAATTAGAATCAATAAAATATATTTGGTTTTGGATATATTCAGTTAAGGAGATATGAATGAAATCACCATCGTAATATTCCAAAGAATAATATACTTGTAAAAAAATACCGAAGTGGGAAAAAACACCCAACTTTTTACTACTTGTAATTAATTAAGTTATTAGTGATTTCACCATGAAATTTATGGTAGGGTGTGATAAATCAAATCACTAAAAATAGTTCATTCTTAATGTCAGAGAAACTCTGATAAACGTACATTTTTAATGTCGTATACGTTCTTGAAAAGCAAATACCTTTTCAGGCAAATTGGTAAATATAACTGTGATTCATATTTCTTCATTATTTCATTTCCTGAGGTTGACATGGGTTCCTTCTCTCGCGTCTTAGAAACTAAAAGTCTTTATTACGATATATTGCATAATTCGTTATAATAATTTTTATGATTTTTTTGCTCAAATTACCTACCAGTTGGTGATACTCACATAAAATAAAAATTTAATTAAAACTAATCTCTTCACTAATAATAAAGTCCTGAAAGTATTAAAAGACTGTACTGTAATCAAGAAAGTACCACTGCAAAAAATGTCAAAATTTTAGCACATCAGAAAGTGAGTAAAAAAATCGATTACAAAATTCCATTTTAACAAGCATAAAAATTACAAGCACGAAAAAAGTCAAGTTAAGTAAATGCGTGCGATAAAAAGAGATGCAAACTTCAGCCTTCGTCTAGTTAATATGTAACATACAAATTCCCTTCTACACAATCTTATGTCCTTTGAATACCGACATTAATCACGTATTCAAAACGCAGATGTGGAAAATTCATTAAGTGCAGGAAGGAAGCTTTTTTCATACTATGAATATTTACTTCAAACATTTCTACAATGTTCGGTGCCATTGACCTGCGCTTAAAAGCTCTAGCAACGAGCTACCTCAGTCGCGTGGCAGGAGGTAAACAGTAATCGAGCGTGAATCACTCGGCCGTGGCCATGAATGTTCTCGCGTCCCTGATTAAGATAAAGATTTATTCACGAATGTTGCATGCAGTCTAAAAGAAAGAATAAACGCATTTCCCTTAAATGGTTATGCTAGGATGTATATCGAAAGAGCAATATTGTGGAAAGGAAATTAAGTATTCCTGCTAAATTTGAATTATCGTTATGTTCAGCGCATGCACTTCAAGCTTTCTTTGCTCTGTACGCCAGCTTGAAGTTTTTTTAAGTCAATTTACTATTTTACAAATCAAATTAAACCATTCTCAAAAAAATTCTTCTTCCTTCCTTTAAATTTTTATTATAAAACGGAAGACGAATATAAATTTACTGTTACGAAATAAAATATTTTGTTATGCTCAGCATAATATCACATGTATGAAATACCCGTCTAATTAAGGGTTAATAAAATTTAATAACAGTTTTCGAGAAACATTTGAAGAGCTTTTTATCAAAAGTGAGCATTTCAATAAAAGACATTTTTTTTACAATTTTCTCATATTCATAACCAACCAGCAGGCGCAGTTTCATTTTATTCCGATACTTATTTTTCCCCTTTGTAAAGCTACCTAAAGTTCTTAATTATATTTGCAAAACTAAAAATAAAATCAAATTTTGTAAAATGGATATGTCGAATTTTGATAAGAAACTCCTCATCTATCTAACTATAATAATTAATTTAACTGTTAATAGATTAGTATTATGCGTGAATCTATCATCAGTAGTAGAATTACGATTATAACTCTGTGAAAGACTTTGTCATCACAAAAACTCTGCTGCAGACCAGGCCTTCTTCAGCTAGGGGTCGTTGGCTGCATCGGCTCAGGTGTCGTTTTTGTCACCTGACTGCGATTCGAAATGACGAGGTTGGTTCCAAAGTATCCTGTGTAGTCTCACAGTTTACGTAATTATTGTAACGGTATATGGTTCTACACTTATACTGAACTGCTATAAATTACAGAACATACACTAGTTTCAAAAAATTAAAGAAAATTAAAGAAAATTATGATTATGTGTTTTTTTAGGTAATTTCATGAAATTTTGGAAAGTATTTACCAGACGGTGATTCACAAATTAGACACAAAAAATAGGCATATTTTCTGTCATGAAAACACATAAAATTAAAACACACCAAAAAAATAACCTGACGTCTGCATTCAATGTGTGTGTGCAACGATTCAGTATGGAGTGAGATCGCCTCTAATAGCTATATAGACATGACAGCGATGTTCCATCTGGCAGCAAAGCCCATTGCTATGTCAAGGCAGTTCGTTCCTGAAGTGTTTCAGGGGGTGTGAGTACAGAAATACGACTCCTTAGAACATCACAAACATGTCCATTCGAGTTCAAGTCCGAAGAACATGTTAGCTAACCCATACGCGCAGTAGTCTCCTCACAAAATCTCCATTAACTGAGCTCTGTGTTGTCTAGTATTATTGTCTTTTAGAATGAAGGAGTCATCCACTGTCCTTGCGTATGAACGAACAGTTAGATAAAAAAAAATTCTGTATAACTGAACATTGACGGTACCTCTTGGGGTTATATTCAAGCCAGTGAGGCATCCAAAGAGTGCCCACACACATACAATGGGTTCACCATATTTGTCTCTTTCATGGATATGACAGAGATAATAGCCGTTCTCTGTTCTCGCCAGTAATCTCCTTTCAAACAAAATCGGGAAAAGTACAGGTCTCCATTGACTTGCATTCCAATCGACGTGTGTGCGTGCCCAATTAAACCTTTCATTTCGGTAGTGTGGCTTGATGGATACATAACACATACTGCTGGACGAATGGCTCTCCTTCGTGAAGCCCAATTGATCTAGATACCAGCCTTCCAGTGACTGCTACAAGAGAAGATCTGAGGTTGGTTGGTGTAGTGGTTCTGTGTCTCCTCGCAGGGTAGCTGAAAATAGTTATCAACCGCCGGAGTTGTAGCTGTAGGTCTTCTTCGGCTGCAAATTCTAGGAGTTCATTCTGGTCTATGAATTGCAGAAGGGCTCACATTCAACTATCTTGCTTCATAGGATTTACTCTGGCACGCTTCTATTCGCCCAATGTCGCGTAATCGTAATTCTTCAGATAAATAATGCCGAGTATCTATACTTTAAAAAAATATATGACTAATATGACTATCTCGAAATTTCATTGCTCAGTTACTATTGGCAGAAGCTACAGACTTTTAAAGTCTGTTTTTGTTCACGTGTCCAGCAGCTCTACTAATTTACATATCATATTCTGATATAGCATTACTTTTTATGTGTATTGCGTAGTTTGTATGAAAATTTACTTATTTTTGGCGGTATAATCACACTTTTCCTGATTTTTCCTTAATTTATGGAAACTAGTTATGTCATTCAGAAATATCATACTATATTCTTTGTTCTAAATTAAGCTCCGCATTGACATTATTCCCGTCTTTATTGTGTCATAGATTATTGATTACTGAATTTCATAAATACTATTCATGCGAAATCATTTTTCTATATTTCTTTTATCATTTTCTATTTTATTTTTAAGCACTTTAAACCACTTTGCTAAAGGAAAGCTGTAAAGTTTACTATTTAAAAGTTTTAAAGTGAAATTCTAATGTTCTGATAACGCTGAGCTTTTTGAAATATTTCAGAGCATGTTGTCTGTGAAGATGAATTCAAATACGCATTACTAGCCAATAACTGCCTTTGTCCCGGGACTTCAACTTTAGTAACTCTTCTGCTTCACACCTCAAGAGGGCAGTAAGTACTCCTTTGAAAAGTATATAGTTGACCTATATTAGTGCTAGGATTACTTAACCTATCATTATGCAAAGATGATTGACAGGCTGGGGAGAAAGGGGGTTAGTTAGATGCAATATGCAAGAAAAACGTCTTTAAAATTTTGTCAGTTTCATGGACAATTTTACCAATTCCATATAAAAAAACAGGTTTTCAAAGTATAAAAACCGTCTAAATTATCAAATTAGTGTTGTTGGACAATTAACCCCATCTTCCTCAGCCTGTGCAATTTTCATTTTCATTATTTTTAATACAAACGATTATCTTCTTTCTAATCCACTATAGGGATTTCAAAAATAATTGTTTCGTCACTTAGTACCGTGTCCATGTAAAAGAGCAGGTTCTGAAAGTGCAGAAACCGTCAGACCACTAATCCCCTTTCTTCCCAACCTGTCACGCATGCTTAAAATAATATTACAATCGTGAATAATATGTATGATATTATACATTACAATAGCTAACCCATTAGCATCTGTTAGTGGAACTCTGCTCACGGCTGTCAAATTTCAGGAGTCGCGGAATTATACGCTGTTCGCTTACCGTTGAAATTAATTCTACGGGTAGTGTCAGTGAACAAGCTGCACGAAGATACACAAATGGTAACGAGTTAAAAATCCTTATTTGGAGACACTTTACACTTGGACAGTACGTGCGAATGTCGAAATTCACAACAACTTAAAGTACTTACCATTTGCAGTTATGGACGCTTCACAGCAGCAACCCACGGATTCGTGAACCCTTTCAAAATAGCCAATATTTCGCATTAAATTATGTCATGGCTCTTCCGTTGGCATCAACTAATCCATACACAAGGTATATATTCTCCATACGCTGTCAAATCTTTTAATGACTATCGCTAGTAAACCATGCCCTCTAGCTCATCCAGTTGCCCTTTCTAGTCATACTTTCCTATATGATTTTGTCTTGTGTTTTTCTTTTCTTCCCCAACAGTTTCTACATTGAATTTTGAATCACCTTGTAGAGTAAATATTTCTTATATTGAGTCATCCCATAATAATGTGGTCTTTTTTCTAAATTCTATGAAATAAAAGTCTGAGGATGTCTGAATAAACTACCTATAGCAGAGTGCTACAAAAGCAGGTCGTAAATTTACCTTGTTCTTTAGTGCAAATTTTGAAGAGTGCATTTCGATAGTAACAGTTATTTTTTCAAAGTTATAATGAAATTGACAAAGGGACATATTGAACTTATTTTGCTCTATCAGTTCAATAAAGACTACAGCGCAATGGAAAGTGCGCGGAATATTAATTCAGTTTATAGGAGGCATACAAAAAGCGTAAGCCAATGTCAAATGTGGATCCAGAAATTCCATGTCAGAAACTACAGCCAAGAAGGCTAGCCTTCCTGAAAGATCTGTAGAACTCGACTAGGACGTCCTACAAACCCTGGTGGGATAAAATCCCATCGTAACTGATGAGGAATTAGCCTAGGAACATAGATTTTGTCATTCAATCATTCGTCGATACTTACAGGCAACCGGAAAAATCAGCAAATTGGATCAATGGGTTCCTCACAAACTTTCCGAGCCTAATCGCGCTCTGAGAGTTAATGTGTGTTCTTTGCTATCACGTCAAAGAAATTGCCTTTTTTTGGACCGAGTAGCGATTTGTGACGAGAAATTGGCTCCCTACAATAATGTCAGGCAGTGAATAGGGAAAGGGGAAACACTAACACCCCAGGTTAAAGAAGATCTTCCATCAGACAATGCTTAGCCGCATAAAGCAAGGTTGACATTCCAAAGGCTGAAGGAGTTTGCATGGGAAGCAGTGCTCCACCCACCATCTTCGCCGACATTGTCCCATTGATTGATATATATTGCGCAGTCATTGATTGGAAAAAATATGAATTCTATAGACGATACTCAAACGGTACTGGAGGAGTATTTTTTGTCAAGGACAAGTGAGTTTTGAAAAAGGGATTTTGAAAGTCTACCGGAAAGTTGACAGAGAATCGTAGAAATTGAAAGAGAGTATATTTTAAATTAAAAAAAATTTGTATATTTTTATTTTGAAAAATAAAAGAAATATAAAAATACTATATAATTTATGGTATGATCCAATATTTGTTTGACTTGGTAAGGAAATATACTTTCCAATGCCCGGATATTTAAAATGTAAGAAAGTTTTCATATCAGTTGCTTATAGGTTCGTGAAATATTGTTTCATAACGATGTTTATTATCGGCAGAAGAACAGACAATGTTACCTCAAAACTTATGAACAGTGTCGAAATATAGATAATGCTTGTTGGTGTGGACTTACGTTAAATCTCATTAATACGAAACGACGTCAACAGATTCAGATCAAAGTATTAAAGTTGCCATAGTTCCGTTATGATATATAATCTCGTCTGTATCACAGAAGAGATTCAGCTTATTATACACTAGTGAGTAAAGGGTATTAAACTATTTTAAAAGAGTTTCTGAGCTTTACACTTTATAATCTTAGTTAGGAAATGCATTTCAACTTACTGCTATTAAGTGAATATTTATAGCATGTGGACTTTAACTAGACACCCAAACGAACCATTAAATTAAATTAATTTCATTAACTCAAATTTAAAAGGCTTCTTTACGCAAAACACTTGGATTGGATCTAATAAAGTGTAGATTTAAATTGTTCGTAAATATTGAATTATTACGTTATTAAATACTTTATTAATATACATAAAATTTGTAGTAGCATTTCATGGGAAGGGTATTTTGTAACGAAGATTAATTTGTTAAGGGAATTAGTCATCAAAATTCTTGAAGCATTCATTGTTATAAGGATGAATTCAAATTTTATTTTGCTGTCAATGTTACTGAATTTTGTCTATTGTTTTCGAAGTTTAATTTCAAGTTATGATAAATTTAATGGTAATGGTAAAGCTAGTGAAGTTGGTAATTAAAAATTATAGTTAAAATAGAATGTCATTGAGAAACAACTTTTTTCAATAGCAATAATTAGAATGTGTAAAAAATTAAAAGTTTTTAAATTATTTAGAAATTAAAAAAAAAATTAAAATCTCTCTTGTCTCTTTCTGCATATGCTGTTGTGTTAGTTTAATAACCACCCTCTTATGCAATTGCTTTTATTTATATAGAAAAACGTAATTCAGAAATTTTTTTAAGTTATTACTTAATAAATATATTTTAATGCAAAAATGGGAGTCTATAATATCAATTATTTAACTAAAGGTTTTAAACAGGTTTTTTAAATAAGAATTCTGAACAATTATATCATATATCCTTTCATTGCAGCTGACCTTACAACACAAATTTTAAAATTATATTGTAGCTTAGAGAGTTAGGTATGGCTGAGGAGTAAGAATAGGTAGAAGAAGGTTATGGGATGTGCTCTTAATCAGCATTATTCAAAATCTGGTAGAACGATTTAACCATTTCACACAGAATGAATCACTGAAATCATTCTCGCTTCTGTATGTTTTCCTGATTTTCCTCCATGCTCGATACAAATGTTAGTAATTTTCGGCTGAAAATCCTCAAGGAAGCTAACTTATGCGAACATATCGCATGTTGAGAATCATAGAAGCGAAAGTCCAAAAAATCGATTTTCGCGTTAAGACCACCAAATGGCACCTAAATTAATCCTTTTTAACGTGCCAAAGAGGCTGAAGGTTATCTCAACTCTTTGTCTCTAGAGGAAGCTATACGCTATACGGAAAAAATGTCATTAAAACATTATTTTCTCTAGATGATAAATTTCGGACTTCCATCACTACGACCCTCAATAGGCGTTATAAATATATTAATGAAAAGTATCTATTTATTGGGTTTTCTAGAAGTACCGATATATTTGACGTTATTGTTTCGCATCAAATCGTCTATTTTCATATTTCATCATTTGTGAATGTAGAACTCGGAACCAGAAAGTTGTCCGTTAACTCAAGTTATGTCTTTCGTTGCAGGGAGGGCCAGATGTCCGCCGAAGAATGGCACCGTTTATACGGAAAGTGTTCCGGAAATGAAATTTATCACATACGCCTTGGAGACAGTCGGTTTTTTGGAGAATATGAAGGAAAACCTTTCACACTGGCATCCTTCCACTCACATAGAAAGTAAGACATTTTGTGACCATGATGTTTGTACGTATAAAGGGTAAAGTACCGCAATCTAATCCGCAAAGTCCTCTGGCTGTTTAGGTGCAGATGGTACATGATGTCGATGCAGGTGACACATGAACGGTACGCGTTAACCCTCCGTTAGTCGCATTTATGTTCACCCTTAGATGATCGCAATGTATCTCACGGATATAAAATCTATTCTATGATGCATTCATTCAGTTTTGATAATTTTTTAGTTGTAACTAAAATAATTAATCCTAATGAGAATGTAAATCAGTATTTTACAAAAAAATTCAAAATGCAATGCCTTAAAAATGCCTAATAGATACCGATCACGCGCTTATTTGTCCGCCACGAGAACTTTGCTCGCCAAGTTGTCTCGTTAACGGCGGTGGCTATGGCTACCGGTTATGATAGGGTAGATCCATTTCGATTAGAAAAAATACGGCGAAAGTCGGGGTTTTACTTCATTCTTGGCGCAAGTTTCTATTATTGTCCACGCCGACCCTGCTTACCCAAAGGCCAGTTTGCGGCGGTAAAAAGAATACATCATTCGTGAACTTCTACTTATTCCAAATGGATTCTTCCTACGATAACCTGTTGTTATAGCGACTACCGTCAACGAGACAACTTGGCGAGCAGAGTTCTTGTGGCGGACAGTCAGTATTAGATATTCCTACCAACGGAGGTTTAACGTTTAACCATATGAAAAGTTGACAGTCATAATAGTTCGCAATTTTTGTGTGTCTGAATGATGATCGTTTTTTAGTGACTTTCAGTAATATTTACACCATTTCGTCAGCATTTTCTGCTAGTTCCTTTAGTACTGCATCATTTTTGTCTGACATCACGCTCGGTTTTCTCTTTACTAGATACGGAGTCGCTTTGGTTGGTGTGAAAACGGAAATGGGAGGAACTTGGCCTATACTGCTGAACCCAGGCCCTAACTACATACTTAAGGCGTCAGATATCTGTTTCTACATGAACATAACGAAAGAAGAAAACAGTGCTTTCCTTCCTGCTGAGCGCACTTTGAAACGAGAGAGCCTTGTGGGTTTGAATCCGGATCCAACACCGGACACGAGTTCGGCGCAGGAAAACGAGTCAGTTATGAAAGGTATGCTACTAGTAGATTGATGTACTTAACGATTCTTTAAATAAAAATATTGCGCTTGATGTAAAATTTGATAGTCATAAGATCAGTATTGTTATGATTTTTTAATAGTTAAGAAAAGGTATAGTAAAAGGCATGTTTGAAAAGAAAAAATATAAAGGTTCGTTTTCATCAAACCATTTTTCTTTGACAAAACATCCGCTACGTATCATTTACTGGTATATACTTTATTTTGTTATTTAATTGCCGCCATTATCCAAGCATTTGATGAGTTTCTTATTAAAAGTGAACCTATTCATTTTACAAAGTTGTTTTTAGAATGAATATATTTAGGTTTTAAGAACTTTAGGTAGCTTTAGAAAGGGTCAGAAATACATTTTCAGACAAAATGAGGCTGTACCTTTGTACAGTTGGGTATAAAATGTAAGCATGTTTAATATTTATGCCTGACAAAAGCATGAGTTCAACTTATTTAATGTTATAACAGTGTATGATACCAGTTAAGTGGCAACAGTCTGATGTTGAGCTACTTTGAATTTGAGTTTTTAAAAAATGAGAGACGAGACGAGTACGAGTACGGTTGAACGATATTACGTTGTACGCAGTTACGAAGTGTAATAGTTGTGTTTTGAAGTTCTAATAAATGTTTGTTTTGTCTTTAAAGAAGTCTTATCAATGTCAATCGAAAAGCCAACAAAAGTTAGAAAATTGTAAAAAAAAAAAGTGGATATATTGACTTTTGATAAAAATTCCTTTTCCCAGAACCAGTGCCATGAATGTAAGGTGGCAGGGCTAGCAAAATGCGAGGGATCCAAGATCTCAGGGGCCCCGATCTGAGGTGTTACAATTACATAGCAACATAGACATTGATACCATCCTAACCTCTAGAACTGAAAATTAGGCCGCACCCTAAACATTTGCCAGAGGTTCCATGCTGGATCCATCCAGGGTCGAGTTAGTCCACTGCTCAGAATATTACTTCCTGTTGCCAAAACGGAGCCGCGGTGGCCTAGTGGTAAGGTCTCGGCTTCGGAGTCGGAGGGCTCTAAGTTCGAGAACAGATGTCACTGAAGATCAGCCGTGTTTGTGGGTCTGGTGCATGAAATCTGAAGTGGGTTTAACGTCCTCCCGCTGTTGTCATTCTCGTCATTTGGCCGCAGTTCAAAATGACGAAGTCCGTCCAATGTAGCCCAATGTTGCTTCAAAATGGTTATATGCGGCATTAATATAACTAAACTATCCCCATATGAACATTTTCCCTGGAATCTAAGGAAATTACACACGTTTATTACTCCCCTTGTTGTGTCGATAGCATAAGAAATAAACTTCAATTGAATTCATTGAACTAGCAAGAGGTTGCACCACAATCAAATATCACCTCACAGTACTAAATATTCTCCTCCCGGTCGGAATATGATATTTCAAGATAGATACCAATACGAATACACAATTTCACGAGCAATTATAAATCGAATTAAAACCTATTACCTGTAATACAGAAACAAATGCTAGATTTAGAAACAATAAAGTTAACATCATCATCATCTTTCCATGGCAAAACACGAAATGCATTTAGTTGCATAATAGTAATACCAAGGATACATATAGTATAAACTCTCAAATTATATTTCATCATATATCACTCAAACTTTGAACGCAAAAAGCTGCACTCAGGGACTGATGCCTATCCAGAAAGAAGGTCATCAACTGTTTCCCCAACATCCAATTGTTTCGTCCCTCCCACAACATCCCCCTCCATGCCACATGACATTTTCGTGTTCGTACACAGTGGCGTAGCTAAGGGGGGGGCAGTCGGCCCCGGGCGGCCCTTCGAAAGGGGCGGCAAAATCAGACATGCAGGAAAACAATTTTATAACTAAGAAGAGCAGCGGTACTAGCTTAATCATTGTGTACATAAAAACTAATGTAATTAGTTCGTATTTCTTGCCCTTTTTCGGTAAACTGCCTGTATAAAAGCAAAAAAAATGTTGGTGGGCGCGCGATTTCTCAAACTATTTGCAGAGATCGAGAGCGTCAAACGACGAATTACGTTACTAATAGGATATTTCTTCCTGGAATTCATTATTTTTATATTGAGGTTTATATGCCTTATGTAACTTGTAAAGGAAGGGCGACATGTTACAAGTTCGCTCCGGGCGGCAAAAGTTGCAGGTATGCCACTGTTCGCACATGACTCACTTTGTCTTGACACGAAAACACAAAACTTGTAAGTGTTTTTTGTACGTTAGAAGTATAACGATGCAATATTTTCAGATTAGAGAACAATAGATTTTCTTTTTTTCATAGTCAATTTCTTGCTCGTTTTTGTCTTATAATTGATATTTTATATCCTCACCATAAATTGAAAAACCCGAAAAAATGTTTCTTCTATTAATAATAAGGCAAAAAAGAGTACAGAATTTTTTGTTGTTGTTTTCGGCATTTATAGTGCAAAGAAGAAATTAGAGAAAGAGGTTGCAATGAAGCAAAATATTTCAAATTTATGAAACTATATCATACTTGCGGCACCTCAAGACATGTTTCAATTACATCAAATTTTATTTTTGTCTTTCTTACATCTAAAGGCAACTTTTCCACACTATTAAAAAATTTTAAAAAGCAAAAAGGCTTTTTCTTACCACCGTAATGTTCACCGTGTCGCGCTCCTTTCAGATGTGCAGCTGTCAGTCTAAGAACCACATTTTTCACAGCATAATAATTCTTCTGGTGGTATGACAGAACAAGAGCAACAAAAATGTTATCGAAATAAAAAAAAATGCTTTCCCGCATTTGACAGTTGTGTTCCTAATTGGAGGAGGACGCCGTTTGTACACTATTACTCCACTTATTGTCTTAAGCTGAGTATTCACCGTCAGTCCACACCGCACAAATGATGTGGTAGCAATCAACACCATTCCAATTTTTAGCCCATCCATTTAGGTAGGTCAATCGCGGGTCGGATCACGCCAACCGCAAACCCATCACGTACGCGCACTCCGATCCCCTACGGCTACTGCGCCTCCTACCCCCGCTTTCAAAACGGTACTCCAGCAGTGGTTTTGTGGTTTTTGCAATTGTGATAGCCTCGCTCCCCCTCCCCCACGGTCGCATTTCAGCTCTTATGGCCCAACACTCCAAATGGATTTCAAACGAAGTAGAAATCCAACTTTTCGACCGCATCACTCCAATTCTCATCGGATTTTCACATTGACGACTGGTTTTGGAGCGATGCAATCGAATTTGCGTGGTGGACTGACCGTGAATGTCCAGCTTTATGTTACGTAACATATCTCCCTACAAGTTGCATAACCGTCTAGTTCTCAGTCTTTTACCGCTTGATTGGAGCAGCATGGCCAGATTTGACTTTTGTGCCAAAACTTCCAATTAACTAACCAATCTAGTTCTCAATCGTCTATATAAAAAACAGTCATTAATTAATGTCAAAAATATTTTGCTTATTGATCACATTTTCAAGGAAAATATTAAAACGTAACCAAAATCCGAATCCTTTGCTGCACAGACGGTCCATTAAACTCCCGACAAAATTGCCAATTCAATTCATACACATGGAAGGGCTTTCTGTCTCACTGTCAGTGTCTCTCTCTTTAAACACCCTTAATATAGTAAATATATCATCATCTCAATTGCCTAACACAATGATTATCAACTGTGGCTCAGTGTGTTTCCTGGGAAGCTCAAATTCACGTTTGCCAACGCAATGATACTGACGTTTATAATGTATGTATTCTTCTAATATAACCAAGAATACGTAGCAGAATGTGTATATAAACCTTAAGAGCTCTTACTGTTAAATTACTTCTATTGCGAATCAAAATTGTTTTAAATTCTGTGACAATTACTTTATTACTAACCAAAAATAAGTGTTCATTTATACAGTAATGTATGTTTATGATGATGATGGTGTTGATATTCCCCTGTTAATTTTCACACAAAATTTCATAATTTCAAATATTTTTTTCATATTGCAGCTGCTTTTATTGGCCACTGCATTTCAGTAGAGAACTAATTTTATTGTTCTCTCTGTGTAAAGATTTGACGGATCGTTAAAATGTTAAATTAATTGGCCAAATTTTATGTTCTCCCTTTTGTTATATTTGTCTTAAATGCCTACAGCTGTTTATGATGCATAAACTGTTTTTATCTTTCCGCGGCTGTGTTTTTTTTATTTGTTGTATTGTATCGTGTTAATTTGTGGTTTCTTGTATTCTCTTATTTTCTTATTTTCTTTATTCTTATTATTTTATTTTAATGTTATTTATCTATTAATCAAGATATTGTGAGAATGTTGATCTTCAACTTTTGCAACAAGAATTACTTTGTTTTAACCTTTGTCTTATGAAGCAGCTTACCTTATATCGAATTGCCGTATACTCGAATATCGACTTTGCTGGTGTTCTTCGGAACTGCTAGTGGCTGGAAATTTGTATGTCCTTAAGGGCAGGTCAAATTACTAAATATTACTGACATTTGCCTGTAGAAAAAGTGCAGGCATTTCTTTTTAGCATCAAAAGAACTTATTATAAACTACTTATGATTTTGATCCTTTTTGGCTTTAAAATTCAGATAAAAATTTAGCCTATTCCAGTCCATGAGCATTGTGAAATATTGAGGGTGAAGCTGCGCCTTGCCTGCTGTAAAGGCAAAATCGTAGAAAGAGTGCGCTAAACTAGTAATGCGGCTTTCTATAACTTAGAGTTGGGAATATTCTTATTTTCAAATACAATAGATAAGAAATCGTTCTCGCAAATAGCTTACGGTCTTCACCTAAACGAGTCATTGAGTAGAATAGCTAATCATGAGATTAATTTTGGTCTGTTCTTGATCTTTATTTATAATCATTCAAAGCATGTGTCAGCATGAACACATGGGCCTTTCTTTCCAAATATTTAATTAAAAATATGAATTGTCATCTTATTGTAATCATAATTGCCTTAAATTTTCCTTAAAACTCCTTCGCGTGTCTGATTTGTTCTTGTTAAGTCTGTAATTAAGTCAAAGTAGTAGCATTTCGTTTAAAAGACGAAAATCACTTGGAGACGCATAAGTATCTCAGGCGTCCTTAACACTCTTATGCGTATTGAAATAATAATAATGCTCCAAATAAGATGTGTAACCTAGTGTTAGGATGTTTAAATTTGCAGGCCAAGAGATTGAAAAAGTCTGAAAACAGGTCATTCAAATTCAGGTCTATGCCATTCTTCCTTCTTATGTCGATAAAAAGGGCCATTTTGTTATTGTATAAACTCCTAAACGTCATCGAAAATCTCATAATACGATACTAGTATCCGGATATAATCTCGTCATCTAAAATCTAGACTAGAGATGTCCCAGTTGTTCAACAGAATCAAAATTCTTGGAACAAAGTTAATCATTTCTTTTGGAATTACTCCTTTTCTAACTCCATGCTATACAAAATGCTTTTTTCTTCTTTAATAAAATGAATTTCCTAAATTATCAGCTCAATGTTTCACAATCTTTTCAGTTCGAGTTTTTGGTTAGTCGAGATTTCAGTGGTCGGAATTACGACCGAGATCCTACAATACTAAGTTCTTAGTTGAAGCATGAGAGTACAGTACTTACTGTTGTATCAGAAAGTACTTTCATCATTGCATGATGTATGAGAAGGAACTTTCAGCATTGCATGCTGTATCAGAAAATACTTTCAGCATTGCATGATGTATGAGAAATTACTGGAATCATTTCATACAATTTTTTTCTGTATCTATTACTGATACTTTCTGAAGTATCAGCACTATAAAACACTTTTTATCTCTCAGTTTACTGCGAAATTTTGAAGCAATAGCCCCCTGATATATGTTTTTTCTTAACAATTAGCCGAACTGAAAGGAAACGCCTTGCAATCCAGGAGGTTCGGCAGCCATCTGCAGGTGCCCCTCTCGGAGTGCATTCCCCAGACGGTGGGCATTGGTCTCAAGAGGAGCGGGATCGTGCCCGTGGTCAACAGCTTTGCCCCTCCGGGTCTCCACATCACCCACGCCACCCCCGACGGAACGGACGATGCCATGGAGGCTGAGCAGGAGAAGTATCTGGACATCCCTTGGGTCACCCCGGCGGAAAACTGCGAGTAAGTATTAGAAATAATTAAAAACAACGTCAGATAAAGCCCCATGGGGTATTTTTTATTCATTCTCAGAGCAGATCATGCTGGCCCGATTTTGAAAGGATATGATGAATTTCGAAATCTGATGCTTTATCTACATCTGAAACTATTTATTGATGAATTGTCAAGTTTGTTAGAAATGTGTTTGAAAATAATAACAGTAATCGAAGAAAAATTGAGAAGAGTATCACTTAAAATGAAAGAAGACCAAGAATTTGTAACAATTATAATTATGTTATTATGATTATAATTGTCATAAATTCTTGATGAATTTTGAAAATTAGTCCCAATAGAACTTATATTTGATTTCCGATACTTATTTGGTATTTAATCCTTAATTTAATCCGATACTTATTGCTTACACGAACTGCTGATCGATTCAAACTTTTGGAACTGAACCGCCAACTGACGAAGATGACAAAATTGTTGACATCCCATTTCCGAAACTTTCTAGTCAACACCGGAGTGATAATACTTGACCAAGGATTGACGCACACAACTGCATGGAAATAGGGTCGCTAAACCTCGTTTTAAATCCCGACCACTATAAACTAAATTTAGCACAACCCTTTCCTACTTTGATTGTTAGTTTTTTTAAAAAATGATTTTCCTTTAAAAAATAATAAATTTAAACGATCTGAAGGAAGGCGCATAGAAGAAATTGTAAAGCTTTCTCTCCTGACATTGTGGTGATAAAAAAACTAGTTTGGTATATCGAAAGTGTTTTATCACTCAGTGTCGTGTACAAACTGCTGAAAAGAGTTGGTTGTTCAAAAACGGATCAATATCAAAAGTATTGCAGGGTCGTGAACCTCATTGTTATGTGATAGCATGCAGAAACATGACCAATGAACGCATATAAGTGAACAAACCGTTTTATTAATAAAAAGAATTCCTTTTGTTTGCGAAATACACAAAAAAAATGTGCTCGAAGTTCCATTCCATTACAGAGGACGATTGATTCATTTCAATCGTTTTAATCTTTTATTGGTCCTCAGTAAAGAATGTGTTCGAAATTACTTCTACGAGCTGTAACACACTCATGACATCCTCCAGAACATGGAAGTGAGAAAATTCTGGAAAATTGTAACCGTATCTTTGATGGCCATGTCAGCTAAGCTGATGCGTCCGACAAGATCCTCAATATTGTCCACAGGATATGTCGGACACCAAACCTTTCATGTGAACCCAGAAAAGTAATAAAAATAAGGGCTAGCAAAATAATAATTAAAAACCCTAAAAGGAGTAACACTAAAAATAAAAGAAGTATGACCAAATATTTACGTAAGTTATAATGGTGCTATTATATCCCCTAATTTGATACCAATGCTGGTAAGAGAATACCATGTTGTCCAAATGTGACTTTTAAGAGTTGATGAACATCACGTTGGAAAATAGCGAAAGCTGGAACTGTTTATCTGAAAAATCTCGCCAAAATTCCTTTTGTAGCATTTTGTATCCCTGTCTGTCCTGTCTATTAAACATTAAGTAAAGACCAGCAAACAATGGTGGGTCTCAGATTTACAGTAAAACGTATTCTGTTGCATATGAAGGCTCTACAAACCCCATAAAACATGTGGTTATAGATCTGACTCTGCATATTTTGTATTATTCAAACTCACCATCGAGCAGTCTATCCCTTCCTAGTTTGTACACTCTGTACTGAACCAAATCTACTGAATTTTTGAAAATCTTGCAAATTTCTCTAGTCTTAAATTAGAAATTTTCATTCAACCCAACATCAATTTTTTTAGTTGATTTTATTTATATGAAGACGATGGACTTAATTCTAAAATTGTAACACGCTTTCACAATCTTCTTTATCAACTGAAAAACTGCTTTAATTGCGTACTAAATTAAGCCCAATATTTAAACGAATGCAGAATAAAATTATGCAATACAGGGCAGTTCAGGTTTTCCTTAGTCATTTAGTTAGAATATTGTAAGAGATAACATAAATCGTAAAATCAAGTGTTACATGGAGTAAATGAATTTTTATAGCATCAATGCCTTTTTGAAACGAGCTAAAATATTTCAAAAATCGGATCTGTGAACTACATTGTATCTAAACCTTACATTTCAGCCCAGAAATACATAAACCATAACTATCCACATAAATATTCAGTAAAAGCTTATGAAAACTTGAACGCCATTTGGTCAAATCACAGTGTTTCGATTTGAACCCTCAAGTGCTCAATAATAAGGAACGCCAGTCGTATGACGCACGAATGAGAATCATTAAATCACTTTGATGTGCCCCAATAAAAGCTTTTATTGCTTGGATTTATCTTCAACAAAGCTCCCGTTTCACGGACAGGCGTTTTATTGTCATGCTTTTGCGTGAAAAGTAGCTACACTTAAGGGCTTAAAAGCTTTCGTTAATCGAAAGTCCGCAAAATCCACTAAATATGTAGTTGAACTCTCTGACGAGGATCGAAACACTTTGAAGTGAAAATAAAGTAAAAGAAACTTTTCAATAAAATGGTTGACGTGTTTACTTTCTTCGGTCTGAAATTAGTTGTAAGTGTTTTGTACAGGCGATGTTACATTTGGGAGAAAAAATAACCTCGTTTAGAAATCTTGTGAAAAGTATACGCGACTTCTAAAACAGAGAGAATGGAAACTTTAATTTCAAGTTCTTAGATTATTGAAATCGACCTCAGTGGTTAATTGTCTTTTCTTGGAGATCGTAGATTTGTATAATAATGTTAGTCTATCGACTGACTATGACTGTTATAGATATCAAGTCTATTCTCAACTGTTGCCGCAGAAAACAGCGGAACTCTGTTCTAAGCGCGATACTGGGAACTGATTCTTCAATCACTGGCGTACTTAGCAAATAATGAAAATCACATTTCAACAACATTTTGTGTAAATTTAACGAAGTGCAATAACCGTTTCTATCATAGCATAACACCACTCCAATCCCCTGCAATTATAACATTTAAGGTTATTTAAGCAATGTCACGGACATAAGTAAATCACATCCGTCTCTTGGACCTTACCAAACTCCTCTTCCTGATATTATTTAACGCTACAAATATGCAAAGTTTGTCAGGAGCGAGTTCATTAGACTGGTCTGCTTTTGTGCGTTACATTAGTCAGTCTCGACAATCTGCGTCATCAGAAATATAAACATAAGATAATTAATAAATCATATATATACTCACAGTTGCCGAGTCGTAAGTTCGGTGCTGAAAATTGGTCATTCTAAAAAAGAGTAAACTCGCTATGCCGAAAACGTAAACCAGTCAAGAATTCAATGAAGAGAGCTCCTCTGTAATGAACACTAAAGAATTTAATTAGATAAAATATTTACATAGTAAAATACAGGAGTTTTTAAGAATAAGTTTAACGATAGCACTAAAACGTGCAACGCTCCAGCCTTTCAGCTTAAGTAAAGTTCTGATTTCACTAGAGTTCTTGTAGGGTTGAGTTGTTTCCGTAGAACTGGTAGTGCTTTGCGTGACAACTTATCTGGTTTCACAGGGCATGTTGGTTAACATAAACAATAACATAACATAATAAGGTTCACAAAATTATACTATTGCAAATGAACTAGTCACAGATAATAATTATCGACAACGGAAAAACAGTAAGATGAGAAAAAAATTCCTTTTGCAATACAAAACATTATAAAAAACGAGAAAAAGAGAGAAAAATAAAATAATATATTTGCATTACTACGCAATTAAACCTTTAACCTTTTTATGTTCTGGCGTTCAGTCTTACAAAAACCGTCGCAGTAAACTTGTACGTTGTGGCTCAGGATTGTTGACTTAGCTGATTGCTTAATTCTATATTAACAGCCACGATTTGGATTTCCTGCTTGTTTTGATTACTCTGATAGTTGAATAGTAATAATAAATTAATAGTTCGGCCTGTCTTTACAGGCAAACAAATTTCAACCACTAGCACTTCCTAAGAACACCAACATACAGCTCAATTTAAATTAAAACCAAAGAAACAACTGAAGATTCATTGCTTCGTAGAGTATATTCTAAAATTAAGCAATCTTAATTACGAAAGTTGTAAAGTTCACAATTAATATTCGCTCTCATGTACATACAGCAAAACACCGTTTATACGTGTCTCATTTATGCGCTATTTCTTCTCAGTCCCTATTCATTCGTATTCATTGTAATGATAAAATACATCGTTTATACGACGCAAATCTTCGGTTATACGCCTTCCCCCTCCCTTTTCTTAAAACTAATATCATGATTTTTAAATCAAACACTTACCTACATGCACATAAATCGTATAAAATAAAAATATATATATTTAATACTCAAGTTATGAAATAAAGGTACTTTATAGTAATATGCTAATTCTTAAAAAACTGTAAACTTACTACTTTTAAATAAATTTGCATTCGTAGCATTCATTTTACAATAATCAAAGTTGTATAAATGGTTCTCTACTGTAATTATTAAATTAATTGCAAAAACAGCAAATGAAAATACAAATAGAAACGGAAAGATACAAAACATAATACATTACAGCAAAACCATAATACAAGGAAGAAGTTCCCGCTACCATACAAGAACGAATACTCAAAAATATAATAAAAATAGTAAAAACATAGCAAATAATAATACCATGTACTTAGCGACATAAATAACAAATATATGTATCATAAACAACCACAGTCAATCAAGTAAGAAGAAAAGAGAAATAAAAATGTAAAAATTGGCCAAATATTTTAACAAATTAACACAGCATGCCATTTTATCATAGCATTCCAAAAGTAACTCTCTGGTTTACATATAATGTATCTGCAACTTAGAACAGATATCTATATTAAAATGTTAGACCCAAGACGATAAAAATGACAAAAGTTGAGATATTCCATATTAGATCTCAAGGCTTTACAACAAAACATAAAATGGTAAAAAATTATTCCTAGTATTAAGTTGTTCTGATTTAAGATTAAGGAAAAGATTTATAAGCTATTCCCCTTTTCTTCCTCATCGCTTATATTACAAAACGAAGAAACACGCTTCTGTCGCCATTACAATAGTTCAGTCTTAAGACGTGTCTCTGACTGAAAAATGAATGCAGGTACTGGAAACAAAAACAAAAAATATTACTGAATTGTTTAGAGACTCGAAATTTTATCGTCTTTGTATAAAAGAAGAAATCTTATTCTCCGGGGCCTTCTTCTTTGTCAAACGAAGAGAAGATTTTAGTATTTCCGTCTGTTTCATTTGTTTGTAGAACTCTACATTTCTTCTTCGGACAATAATTTTCTGAAATAGTAGAAGAGTTTTTTAGAAACTTATGTCTAATAATAGAATTGAACTTTGGTGTTTCGCAAGTTTATATTGTTTTATACATGAGACACACATGTAATATTACTTTTTTTATGTAAGTAATTATTTGAAAATTAGCTAATATGCTTAACATAGGCAATTTTTCTCTTGGGAAAGTTTGTGGTTTCTTAATGTGTAAGCAATCATGAATATTGACTCTGTTAACTGTAAAATACATATAGTTTGAATTACAAAATCCTCCTGGGCTATTATGAAATTAAATAGAATAAATGTTATTAAATAAAATATAAAATATATATTATAAATAATTCGAATTGCAAAATCTTCCTGGACTATTACATAATTAAATATGAAAAACGTTATTAATACTTGATTTGAAAAAAGTAATAATCTTAATTAAATAGTCAGAAGGTTATTAAATAAAATGTGAAATGACATTTTATTTGAAAAAAGTAATAAAATGTAAGTAAAGCGGTGTTGTGGAGGCTAACTAGCTCTGATTATCTTTGTGTTGAACCTTAAACAAATGGTTTCTGCAGTTTGACTATCTTTCTAGTCACCTAGACATGATTCAAAATAAAAAAAAAGTTTGTGCTCACTGACTATAGTGTAAGAACATTTATCAATAACAACAATCAATGAAAACACTTCATTTTTAATAAACTTTCTTTATCGGTTACTCGTGTACGAAGTCTAAAATAGAAAATACTGTAATCATCAAAAAATAATCCCACGAGATTTTGATGAACCTCCATATTTTAGTCCTCCCTGAGTCAAAAATAAAATAATTTTTTGAATTATGTCTGTCTGCCCACCATAGCCCAAAAATGGCGCATGTTAAGAAAATGAAATTTGGAATGTAGTTTTCACACAAAAATTGTAGATTCGTATCAAATTTTCGATGCATGTGAACACGATAATTGAAAAACACAGCAAGCTAAGTTAATGAAATTTAGTATAAAGCTTATCGCCCAAATTGTAGATTTGCGCTAAACTTTGAACTAAATCCGTCAGTGGGTATATTGTCTGTCTGTTTTTATACCCACATATACTTCTGAATTCTTAGACCAAGATAAGTTTAAAATGCAAAGAGCTAGATAATTGAAATCTGTTATGTGGTCTTGACACAAAATTGTAGGTCTGTGTCTTATTTTGGACTTAATCGGTCAAAGAGAAGAGACCGAAAATGCATACTCAATTCTTTTTATTATACGTTGATGGTATACATATGGGATATTCAAATGGCTGACCCCTGCCCGTATTCACTCTCAATCAGAAGGTGTCATGTCCATGCGGTCAAGAAAGAACTCCGGATTCAAAGGCTATTTATTTATTAAGAAAACAATATTAAGCTCGTAGTTAAAAACAAGTTAAACATGGCTAAAAGTCTTGCAGTAAATGCAAAACAAGTTTGACCACAACAGATCCATAGACCGAAACAACATGCGCCTCCACCATCAGTTCCAGCTCCAGTCCAGGTGTGTGAGTGAGTCACTTTAACAGTCCTTTCCCTCTGCTTTTAAAGTAGCCGTTCAGCAGCTCCGCAGTCGCCATTACTATTGGGTGTCAAACGTATTACCACACCAATGACGTCAGGACGTCAAGTTATCACACGCACCATATTAGGGAAGTATACGAGAAATCGAGGGGAGACACTCTCGCTGGTTTGAAATATGCCTATATTTAATGAAGGACGTTAGTGAATGTTAATATGCGATTTTTCATCAATATTTTCTTTATTTTTGAGATATTGGCGTGTGAAAGTTGCTAATATTTTGCTTGATAATATTCTAGGTACTGTGAATAGTAACTATTTATGTGTGGCTGAACAGCTTCTAATAATTTCTTTTTTCTATAATCCCTTAATAATAATCTCTTTGTTTATCTCATTCCAGGATCTTGAGAGGTTTTCCTCCTGTAACGCCATACGTCGGTGTCAGCCCAACATTCTGCTATTTGCTCAAAAACAAGAAACCTCTTTGCTGCCTCCAGTTATCACAGGTAACAAAAATAATTTAAAAATAAAATGAAAGGAATTCTTAGCAATGTCAGGCAAAGAAGCCCTGTGCAACGTTTTAAGGATTTGTTGGAAACTTGATTTTGTCAGTAATAAATAAATTTTAAAGTGGTGTTCGATTTAAAAACTATAAAATTAAGAGATAAGTATAAAACCAAAGACAGAGTTCGAATTAGTAGATAATGCGAAATACCGAAAACAAGTAGAACAGTAGTCACAATTCTTATTGAAAATTATCTTGCTGCATTCTTCTATGATAAAGAGTTTTAATTATACAGGTTGGAAACAGCATAAGCTGTGCAGCCATTTAATTTGTAGGCGAATGTAGCAACAGTTACGAAAGTGGTGTCTACACATAATGGGTATTCTCTAACAATTGAGACTTTTTGCAACCCATGTAGCGGCGAGATGCTGAATTTAGCTATCCTGTCTCAAAAACAGAGATTTGGAAAAAAGTGAAACTTTCAAAACATTTTAGAAAATTGTTCAGCGTTGTCAGTTTCGTATGAAACGGCACACTATTTGTATGAATAACCCAAACCCTCAGTTTCAATAAAAAGGTAGAATTTAATGTAATACAATATGTGTTATTACTCCGGCAGAAACAAGCGATTTGAGTGCTGCAAACTTCTCTGCAATTCAATCAACACTATCGTCGAAGGGAATTTCAAAAATTTAAATTCGCTCTTTTCGCTTTCGATTTAGACCAGAGATTCCCAACCTGTAGTATGCGTACCCCTGGGGGTACGCGGGGGACCAGTAGGGGTACGCGAAAGCGATCTTGGTAATGGTAGAAAGCACAAAACATAAGAATATTCTAGAATTTCGTTTTGTCAACTTCGTATGAAAAATGAAATTGAAAATTGTACGAGTCCGAAAAAGGAAGAAGAAATCTAAGTAATTGAATAATTGTTAGTTCTCGTCATAAGTTAATGCGAAATTATTTCAACACTGTTTTCATTTGTTTTGATGTTGAACTAATACAATTTTTTAAAAATGGAATAAATTGAAAAGTCAAAAGTCAATCCTAAATCATTAGAGTTCTTTGACTGTTAAGCTATCCAATGCCCTTGGATAGGATCCTATACCCTTATTAGTTAATACTTTTTTGTGTTGAGGAAAGGTTGGTGGTATATACCAGTAGAGGGTACTCAAAAATAAAAAGATTAATCAAGGGGTATGCGAGTGAAAAAAATGGTTCGAAACAGCTGATTTAGACTATTCATGCAGATAGAATGTCATTTCCTACATTGAAACATTGAAAAACATTATAACACAGACTTTTCCATATATCCAACTACTGGCGCTGCCAGAGATCTTAATTGTTATACACACTGCGATGAGGGGGTTTTACGAAGCGCACGGCCTCATATGGGCTTCCTTCTTCGAGCCTAATGATTAGAAACAATAGTCCAAACGATGTTGAGTTGAACCTTATTGTGGGATTCGGGGATCCATCTATGATGATGGGGGACCTCGACCTGACGAGGTGTGAGCCCGCTGGTGGTGTTCGCCCCATGCCTGGTAAGCTGGAAGAAGGGTGGGGATGTAGGATCTGTCCGCATGCTGCTTAATCGTCCATAAGTGCGCTAAGCACTATGAGAGCTTTTTCTTGCTTGGTTTTAGCTTGTCTGCAACGTCGAGATGCTTCCAGCAGGGTTAGAAATTCTTTGAGTAGGATTTTCACTTCTTTCAGTGCTTGTAGAGAGTCTTTTAAGTCAGCCAAATATGTGTCTTCGTTAGTCTTCGCTTCTGTTTCTTTTTCCTCTGTTTTTCCTTCCTTCCTTTTCTCGTCTGCTGCTGCTGCTGCTTGTGAGTAGTTTTTTCCGGGTTGCCTGGTTGAGGATTTTTTGATGACTGGGAGGGCCTTGCATCCTTTCCAAAGCCGCCAAATGACCTTTTTCTGCACAGTTGATGCAGTTTAGATCTTCGATTTTTTTTTTCGATGTTGCATTCTCTGGTTGCATGTTGACCGTTGCACTTGATGCATCTGGGGCGCATGTAACAGTTCTTCGCCAAATGGTAAAATCCAGAACAATTGAAGCATATTGTTGCTTTCTTTGCCTGCAAGGTACAACTTTAACTTTATAGTAACAGATTTGCTTCTCATTGTAAATATTGGTGTAGTTACCGTGTTTCTTTACATCAATCAGGTTGAGAGGGAGGGGTTTCTTTTCTTTGAAGTTCTGCATCTGAGAGACTCTTCCAATTTTGTATCCTTTTTCTTCCAGGCTTTGGATAATTTCTGTTATTTCAATGTCGATGGGGAGATCTCTTACTACTACTTTCACTGGTCTATCTTCTTGAACTTCGCTAAGTACGAATTCTAATCTTTTCTCTTTCCGGAAAATGATAATCTTTTGTCTGTTTTCCTCTGTGTCCACTTTTATTCCAATAAAGCCTCTTCTGAGTCTATTTTCAGTTTTGGGGTACTGCTGGCAAATTTCCCTTAGAATCCGGTTGCTATTTGAAATGATTTTCAGGTTGATATCCGGAATGCTTTTAATTACTGCTTCCTGGGTTTTTTCCTCTGTTAGTAGATTAAACGTTTTAGCGGTTTTTACCTGTGATAGTTCGTTCTCCAAATGGGTCCCTCTAGCTGCCTTGCTAGGAGAAACCATCGTCTTAATTGTTAGTGCGTACTCACTTTTCTGTGTGTTGACACAACTTTTATAACGTTTGCTACATTCGTTCACAAATTAAACGGCTGCATAACAAAGTTACTTTAATATGAAGTTTTCCCCTAACACTAAATTTTAAAGAACTGCACAGCTTATCTGTCTTGCCCAGAATCTTAACTCTGAAATAGGAACGTGGAGTCATGAGCCGTTTTTCGTTCATCAAGTATTTTTCAAACCCTGTGAATAAAATTGACTTCACGAATGAGTCAAATTGTACCAAAGAGAAGTGTTCACCATTTCAAGGGTGATCGTGAGCACTTAAGAAAAAAGATAAATGTTTCGTTAACAAATTAGTCGAAACAATAATGAAGTCATGTTGGACAAATTTTCCCCGAGAGTTCCCTTCGTATTGCAGCTAGTAAATGATGGGCTATTTATAAATATAATTTATTTTTAAAAATTATATGAAGCTTTTCTAAAAAAATCAAAATAAGAAACAAAACCAGCACATAAAAATTACATTTTAAAGTAAAAATGAAAAAACTAGACACATTGTATCAGGTGCGCACAAAATGCAGCGACATCCAAAATATCAATTAATAGAATACAACAAAAGTAATTTCAGTAAATTTAAAACAAATTCCGGCCTGGGGACTTCATCACGGGCCCTCCTTGTAAGAATTCAAAATTCAGATTTTTTCTGTGAGGGGCCAGATAAATGCCAAAAATTTGAGCTTCCAGCTCTCTCAACGTCGGATTTTCGGGTCACGAGATGTCAAATTTTGGACATTTGTCAGGCCCCTCACAGAAAAAATCCCAATTTTGAATCCTTTCCAGCGAATGACGCTTGATGACGACCCCAGACCAGATTTTTCTTTATTTTTAAGTAAATTTTTTAATTAAGTCATTTATTTTAAAGTACTTTTGTCGTTATCTAAAGAAACGTATTTTAATTAATAATAATTTTTATAATAAATTTCTTGGTTTATAAAACACGCCAGCATTTTCCTAAGGGACTAATCGTAGAGTATGAATCATATTGGCTCTATGTTCCCATTGAAGATTCACAGCAGTAACGTTTCTGTTCTATGGCTGATTGGAAGAATGCCAGGAATGATCTGCCCTATTTAAGGGGATCCGGATGCTGGACTATTACAATAATATGAAGAGGCAGACAATCACCGTCATTACATGAACCATCAACAGTTATGATGTCAAATTCTCGATTATTTTTCAACATTTTTAATTGCTGGTTTGCTATTTTTTCACATTTATCAGGTACATTAATAATGTTTGGATACATAAAGTCATCAGCAGTATTGTGTTACACATGAAAATTTACTCAGAGTATAACTTTAATTTTCTCATTAGTCCTACTTTTGAGTGTGTGTTGTGGGCAACGCTATAGGGAAAGATTGCTGAATTTGTGCCACCTGAACACTTGCAAATGCTCAGTTATCGAGAAACGTTTTATGAAATGAAATGTAATAGAATTGTTTGTAGTTTATTTAATCTTTAAAATAATGAAATTAATTTTTTTAATAAATACTTTTTAGGTAGGAAAAAATAGTATAAAAAATTGTGCTATCGGTCTGATTAAGGAAACTGGTTGTCCAGATTGGATCACTGGTTTCCGAAATTGGACCACCAATTTCTTGAAGCACATTTAAATTGAAAATACTTTTTGATTCTCAAATTTACTTCATCACACAATGTAAGAACCCAAGCATATTTTATACATTGTATCATTTCTTTTTCTTCCTTTGTTTCCTCACGTACGATGCAAAACCACGTAGCCTTAGTTAATGTTCTTTGTGAACCAGCATTTGATGTCTTGGTTGTCCTTTTTTATTTATATGTTTATTTATTTATTCATTTGATTTTGGCTTGTTCCGCTTTCAATTTATGAAGACTGCTAGAGATTATAACATCTTGCTGAGCTATTCCTCTAGTTTAAAATAATAATCTAATTAATTAAACAGTCCTATTTAGGCAACTGCTTGTGGTCCAATCTCAGAAACTTTTGGACAACAAAAAAATTTAACTAACATTACCTTTAAACTATTTTAATAGTTTAAAGATAATCATAGAATCTTTAGAAGGCGAAGAATTACAGCAGTAAAAATTACAAATTATTATAGTAAATTGTAGCCATTCCTCTTTTATGATATAGCAACAAATTTTGCCACTTACTTTAAAACAGCGAAAGATCTATAAGTCTTTTGTCGGAATATTTAATTGATTATATCACTTGTTCTCTACCACATTTGCATCGTTCCAACATAAGCCGCCTATTTTACGGCCCAAATATTTAATACAATTGAAGTTATGAGATTCAGCAGTGTTTCTCAACCTTTCAGTGTTTGCGACCCGATTTTCAAACATAATTTTCATTCCCCCCCTCATACAATAAAAATTTATACAATAATAATAATGTATTTTTAATTACTAACAATGCATTTTTTATTTAGTATTGAAAGGTTAATTATTAAATACATTGTGCAGTACTGATGCAATCCTATTTATAAGTGCATTATATCAGAGTAAACGTGTATTTTGTTTTTTATTATGTCAGAATGTATTTTGTTTTACTTTCCTTTCAGCAAATTAATCAATTTTTTTAATAACATTTTCTCTTCGATATGCTCGCTTCCCCATTTAGTGTTATCACGCCCCCCAGGTTGAGAATCGCTGTGACACAGGTCCAACCTAAGTGACGCGACGGCTCAATTCAGCAACTCTTCCCTATATAGGTAAAACAGATGACGAGCATCGTAACCTAATGTAGATCCTGCTGAATTTTGCAGGTTTGTGATCACTGCACCTTCCGGACGGCGAAAAATTACAACTGGCCCAACCGCTGCATCATCTTGGCGGCGGACTACGCCAGCAACGGCATCTACAACTTCATAGTTCCTCTTCGGGCCCATTTCCACAGTCCGCAGACACTCAGACCCATAGTGCTTCTACTCGAGAAAAAGTAAGGCTGCCTTTGCCTCCAGCTTCGACTTCTATTTTCTTTTTTTCTTCCCATTTCTAATATAGCAGTGGTTGTTTCTTTAATCTTTAAATAGTCTTAATTTTAATTTTATGACATGCATTAATGACAAAAATGCTTGATTAAAAAGGAGCTATTTCTATTGTCAGCACAGCGCGTATTGCCTCAGTTTTTTTTCAATGACACATAGTAAATTTATATAAACATAAGCAAATAGCTAATAGTTACATATTTCTTGCGTTCTGTATTCAGGGGCGATGGTTGTCCGGATATATCCTGAAATCCGGAATTCTTTACTTTTTGAAATTCAGGCATTGATAGTTAGGTCTTATAAATATTGATTATCATTAAATAAAGATACATCCGAAATTTTGGGGTCAGAAAAATCCCTCTCAAAACCTTATGTTCATTTTTGAGATCCTTATGAGTTTCAAGAAAATCGAATACTCTGTATGTGCAGTTTGCTACAGAACAAAATTTTTGCAGACCTCACCCTGCCTTCCTAGATGCCATATCATGGTTTCCTTTGGTATACTGGATGCTCGGATCCATAGACGAGTGAGTACTGTTTGAGGAATATTAAAGTACATTTTGAAATATCAATTAACGTATGCTAAGACACAAATTTATTATAATTAATTTTGAAATGCTCTTTCCGCAACAGTCTGGACGACCTGCTGCGCGCAGGTATCAATCTGGCAGACAGCGTTGTCGTTGTCAATAAGGAATCGTCTAACTCGGCGGAGGAAGATTATCTTGCCGACTGCAACACCATTGTTGCTGTCCAGACTATGTTCAAGTAAGTAGAATATTTTTTCGAATTACTCATTCAATTATTTTATTTTTCTTTCTTCTGATTCATTATTTTTTGTTTTCTTAAATACCAACCATTTGTTTGTCAAACTGCCCAAATTGCGTTCTTCCTATTAAGTTCTTCATTCTTCGCATAAGTACGATACTTTCGGTCGGCACTGAAAGAGTCAAACCAAAATGGGATTAAAACCAGCATCAGATTTTGTTAAAAAAAAAGAGCGATTATTTATTATACCATATATTGAACCCTGGAAATTGGGAAGCCACGTTGCGCCTGCTGCGCGCTCCACTTCTCAACTGCACTATTTCAAAAGCCCGTGGTACTAAAATGGTTAAACTTATTCAATACTTGCTGAAATGAGAATTGTAACTTATTTGAATTCGCAAGTTGCTGAAATTTACAGCGAAAAATACCGAGATTTTTTACATCTTAAAAGTTTCAGTATACCACTGAAAGTTTGCATAGTTGCAAAGAAATATAAACGAAGTATTCAGTCTAAAACATTTCCTATCGAAATATACATTCTGAAAAGAAATATAGCAAAGTTCAGAAAATTTCTGCAATTCCGAATAGCTTTGAAAGTATTTTTCATACAAATAGTTTTTCGATGCATGACGTTGATTTTTCATTATTAGTTTTAATTAACTTACAGTTTGAACTGAAATAACTAATCAGAGCTTCACTAGATGTCACTTCGCTAAGACTGGGTGCAATGAGAGGCACAAAAGATAATTTTTTAACTTCAATCCTATTCTTTTTCAAAATGTCTTTCGAAACTGCAATACTATTTCTAAGGAAGAGTTACATTACAACATTCAAAAACTTATTTAAGTCATTAAGTGACTAGGGTCACTGGAATAGTGAGTTACCTCTTATCAACCCCATCAGGGGGCACCGCGAGTTCACGAATGAGAAGCTGCCGTATAAGTAAGCAGGTTCTCGCCTCCCCTGATAGCACAATAATGGTAGTATGGCTCTTAGGGCCCACCTCCGATGACAGGTCGTACCCCGGTAAAACAGAGGGGGTGTTGCATGAGCCGCTCGTAATGGGGTCTATTATGCAGGAACCACAGTGCCTGACTATCTGTCGCGGCGGTTGGTCATTTAACGTAAACCCGGAAGCTAAGGCAGTGCGGGGTGATCCTTTGTGCTTACCTCTTATCAATATCCAAATTGTTATCCTGTACATTGCATTCACCACCTTATTCACTAGATATTAATAATCCATGTAATTTCTAACTTTGGGGTCATATTAAAGATTTGGTTTACAAGAAGTGGCTTAGCTGCAACTTCTGCCACCCGGGGCGAACTTGCAATATGCCACCCTTCCTTTACAAGTTACATAAGACAATAAACCTCAAAATAAAAATAAATGAATTCCAGGAAAGGGGCATTTTATTAGTAGCGTAATCCGTCGTTTGACGCTCTCAACCTGTGCAGATAGGTTACGAAATCGCCCGCCACTACCAATGTTTCTTTCACACATCGGGAATTTATGGATAAAAGGTAAAAAATACGAATTAATTACATTAGTTATTTTGTTAATGTACACAATAATTGAGCTAGTACCGCTGGTCTATAATAAATTATTTTCCTGCAGGTCTGATTTTGCCGCCCCTTTCAAAGTGCCATCAAGGGCGGAACGCACCCTTTTAGTTACGCCACTATTTACAAGAAGAGGTGTCGAAAGACCTTATTAGCTTTAAAAATGCCATAACTGACTCATTTTCAATCATAAAAGGAAGAAACACTTGAATCTGTATCTGACAACTTTTTGGCTAGGTTGTGCTATTGTGTTACCTCTGAAGATTCTCACTTTTAAAGCATTATCCATTAAAGTCCTTTTCAGCGTTCTTTTCAAAAGTGCCAACGACTCAAAAGTTATTTCATTTCAAAGTTGTAGGTTGATTAAAACTCGCACTGTAAAAATTCAACATGAAAGATTTTAATTTAGAAGTCTACCTTTATCAGTTTTGTTTCTTAATTTATAAGGTGCGCCCAAATTAAAAGGAAACCTGGGCTGTATCGGCGTTGTATCAATTCCCAGTGAGATAATGTACTAGCTGATAGATGACGTGGTGGTATTCCCGGTTGTACCTGCGTAGTTAACGGCTTCGCATTGATATCCTCATTTCTGGAGAGTTGTTTCCGCAGTTCGTTGCATGATGGATTCTTCCAGCTCAGCACAAAGAGCAGTTATCCAATTTCTTCGCGCAGAAGGGGGAGCATGCTTCACAAATTTATCGCTGGATGAAATAGGTGTACAGAAAGCAGTGTGTCGCGCGGTGCACCATATTCCGGTGGTGTCAGCGTTATGAGGCGGGACGCGTAAACATCAAGGACTTGCCACGCCCGGGGCAGGCGCACGTTGTGACCAACAGTGCCACGATTTCGGCTGTAGCTCATACGGCAGAATCGTCGGATCACCACACGTGAAATTTCTGTTTAACTGTCGATAAGCAAAGGAACTGTGCATCACATAATCCACGAAAAGCTTGGTTATGGCAAAGTTTGTGCACAGTGCTCTCGAATGGGATAGTGCTTATCCAGGACAACGCTAGGCCATATATGGCCAAGAAGACCCTCAAGCTCCTTGAAAAATTTCGATGGGAGGTCCTACAATATCCTCTTTACAGCCCCGATATCTCCCCAAGTTCTTCGGCTCCTTAAAAAAAATCTCTAAAAGGTCAGAGGTTCACCTGTGACAAGGAAGTGCAGGAAACTGTGGAAAACTAGATCCGTTAGCAACCCAGGAGTTACTACACTGAAGCCATCCACTCCCTTCCTGCGCGCTGGGATCAATGTCAATGGCGATTATTTATAGTTGTACTGTTCCTCATGAACTGTAATTAGCATATTGTTGTTAAAATTTCTTTAAATATAGCTGTAGTCTCCTTTTCATTTGAGGACACCTTATAATTTGACGTTTGTCAATTCACAATATAATAAAGATTTAAGGTTTATCACGAAGATAGTCATTAGAACTTCTCTGAAGCAGTCAAAAAGTTTGAAAATTGTTTTAATTAACCTGGTTACATTTTTGCAACCAATCAATGGAATCAAGGCATACTCTCATGACATACGTCAAGTTCGCCTCGCCAGTTTTATTATGGAATTCACTGCTCATTTTTCATGATAAAAACAGATATGATGAGACGAAAATGCATAAGACAACATACAGTTAGATGTCAGATGACATATTTGTCATGTGATTTCGAGGTCACGTAAATTGACACCGTTTTTCTAAACCAGGAAACAGTTTTATAAGAATACTAGCTGTTACCCGCAACTTCGTGCGCGAAGAATTTGAATTATTAATTTTTTAAAATTCACGAATGTAAATATTTCGTTACATGTTGAAAGGGGAAATTAAAAGTTTTGACGATTGATAATACATAATTGGACGACTAGCAGGAGTGTATGCTGTTATAGTTAGGTAATTTGTTTATCTATGCTAACACACTTTTGTATACTACGTTTTTTGTTTTACGTTTTTTGCACGGATATAGAGGTTTTATGGTCCGGACACACGTGAACACGCCACATATAGTAGCCCATGGAGAAAATATGGTTTTTCTAAATGTACACCTGAACCTTTGAGTCTCTGTCCCTGAGCCTGCCAAATGCTAATTTTAAAGGGAATTTTTACCTATTAAACTTGGATGGTAAATCCTTCGGTATTATCGGAATGCGTGAAATTAAAACACTCTCTCGTTTTTAAACACTCTCACGACGTTTGGACCTAGGTGTGCAATTTGTAATCGTGCGCAGTCTCGGTACATCGAGGTTACGTATCAATAGTACTGGCACACCGACTTTTAATCTCAGCTTGTCGGAAGGTACCCTTGACAATTCTAAGGAGTTCGAGAACTTGTTATCTGTTATATGAAGTTGATGTTACTTGTTATTGCCCATTAGCGCATCTACAGGTAGATATTCTGTAATACCTCCCTCCATTTGTGACATATTTTTATTTTATTTATCTGACCTAAACTTTTATTAATGAGTGCCGAAATTACCAATTCAAAAACCATTCTCTATTCCTCATATATTCTCCGTTACTGTAAATTACATCATTGTACTCAATGGTATCATCAGGCCCTTATAATCTGTGGAATATATCATCCATCATGCTATATGTCATCCACTTCTACCATTCAAAAGAATATATAAAACAAAATACTACATCTTCGCATATTTTCCTTTAATTATAATTAACATTAGTTTCTAAATATTAATCCAAAAATTCTTGCAGCTATATCATATTTATCAATAGATTTCTGTCCCTGCGTCAATTTATCGACAGCTTCTTGAATAAAATATGATATGGAAAAGATACAAATATATATAACTAAAATTAAATGGTCTGCAAACTCGAAAAATCAAAGTCAAGCGTCGAGTTCAGTAATTTCAGTTATTATTCCATAAATAAATTATTTGTTTATTTTCTCAGAAAGATCACGTAATCTCGGCTCTCTTTACGATCACGTGATGTTTGACATTAAAAATAAGTTATTCCACGTGTAATTTGGCCGTGAAAGCGTAACAAACAGACAGACACACTTTCTCATTTAATATATTATTAAGGATTTATTATTTGTTAGGAAACGTAGGTAAAAATGGCAGGTGATATGAACTACAGTGGTTTTTTTAATCTAATTGGATAAGCTTTAGAATTCTTTAAGAACCAATGAAAACATTGCCAAACGATATTTAAAAAAAAATAAACAGAAAAAGTAATGGCAAAGTAATTACACCGTTGCCTAGCAACTCATTAGTATCAACTCTAGTATCATTAAATTTGATTTATTTTAAAATCGTCTGCGTGTCAACTTTTTATTAAATTTTGAAAAATTAATAAAAATTGAAGGAAAAATGTCACAGATATAAAATTGATATCATTAAAAAGGTAAAATTTTGAACTTTAAGATGGTCTAAAAATAATTTTCGGGGGATAATTTGCTCCGAACTTACAGCGGAAAAACGATTTCGGTTACTTTTTAATTAACTGACTGTTTAATTAAATTTTGCGCTTTAAAAAGTTGACAGTAATCTTACCCTAGTCTTAATTAATAAGTGTGCAAAGTTTGGTTGAAATCAGTGCGGTGGTTTAGGAGGAGATGTGGAACATAGATACAAACATACAAACCCACAATGACTTTTATTTATATTAAGATTGACCAAATGATATCTTCCATGATTTAATCCAGATATATCCCAGGAAAATATATATATAAATATATATATCTTCTATCTTTACAAGCTTAATTCCTTTCACGTTTCTAAATATGGATTTTTGGATCTATTTTTCTCTCAATTCCTGGTGTTCCAGAGTTCTGAAATTTTGCACATTTGTATATTCCCGATAATAATATACTATTTTAATATTTTCAAAACATAATTGCAGGTTGATCAATTAATTTTCATTCCATGTGAGAGGCGCCATCTGGAAGAGAATTTGAAAAAAAAATGTATGAGCAGTAAAACTTTGATTAACCGTCAATTTCTGTTACCCGTCATCGTCTAAAAAGTAACGTAGGTTTAAAGTATTTTAATGCATTTCTGTATATTATTAATCTTATATGGAAGTTTATTTCGATCGTTTTGTAAAATTAAATGCAATCTGTATGTATTCTTCGCTTCTAAAGGATTCTATTTTCATTTTGGTCCCAAGCAAGCAGTGAATTCACGTTATTGTGCATATGTATTACGAGATTTCGGCCATCCGTCACAGCCTTGGTCGGGACGGTGACGGTTAATCGAAGTTCTATTGTATGTATAATATTCCCTGGTATTCATGGTACTAGACTATGAGACGCATTAAGGACTAAAAAGTAGAAAATAAAGAAGTTTTTAAATATAAGCTCTTTTTGCCGTATTAAAAAGTAGAAAAATATATTTTTATTCTTATTATTTTAAAATATATTCCCCTTTCTTCACCAGGTTATTTCCAAGCGTTCGCATCATCACAGAGTTAAGTCAATCGTGCAACATGCGTTTCATGCAGTTCAGAGCAAGGGATGCCTATGCCCTGCATTTATCGAAAATGGAGAAAGTAAGAATTCTTTGTTTTGCATAACAGTTGGGCACATTTTCACTTCCACATTGTGATATCAATAGATTCGCTTTGCAATGAAAATTCGGCGAAGAATGGACAACACATCAGGGTTTTTTTTCCGAATTCACATTAATACTAGGAAAATGAATTTGAATTGAGCACAAGTCCTGAGTATAAATCTAACGGCAGTCTTATTCGATTGATTGAATTAACCCTAGTGATTGAACTCCGCAGTGGCACATAAGCAGATAGGGAAAATTAACCCTAATGTCAGAAGTGAAATCCAGCTTAACTTCCTCTAACTTCGGCAGGGTCCTCTTGTATACATCTCGGACGGCACTTATCACCTTTACTCGCTGCCTTTTTATTTACACCAGTGTCTTTGCTTCGTATTACTTTTCAGAGAAAAACAGGTGTTTTCAGCTACACATTGTATGCCTGTCCCCTTAAACTGGTATATTCAACTATCAACCAGATAGTGCATTTAAATTAATCCATCTTTTTCGGGCTTTGGGCGTCGCTATCACATGTAGTGATTTGAGTGACCATAACACTACATAATTGGAACATAAGCCCTGATATTATTAATATTCGACTTCCGAATATAATATTCCTCATAATTAATTTTAATCATCAGTATGATGAGAATATTCCTCATAGTAGTTAACTGTAAGCTAATCAGTAACAATCAGAATATTGCTCAATTTGATTTGAAAGTTTCAAATATGTCAGTTAAGATGATAGCGATAAATTTGTTTTTGTTTTTTCCAACACAAGTTGTTTTAATATTTGAAAGCAGATGCCTAGAAATAAAATTAATATTCTTTCAGGCAGTTTTTCTTCAATTTCACCTATTAAAAGACAAGACCCAAGTCTAATTTTGTGATTAACATGAAAAAAACATTTAGAATGCAAGGAAATATGCCGGTCTGTCTTGGGTGAAACTGGTTAGTCAGTCCAAATTCCTATTTAAAGTCCAAGATAAGGGGCCTGCTTAATACCAAATGCCAAGAATACCGAATTAACATATTGATTGGAACACGTGTCTAATCCTGCGTCGTATTTTTGGTTCCAAAACTCTTAATTTGTTTTAGAGTTAATTTATTGTTTTACTGGACATGGTTCTCACTGCCTGTTCGAGAAGTTCCCTTTGAGTTGAACATGAATATGGACCAGCTACTTTTGAATGATCACATTCCTGTCTTTATTAAAAGCAGCAATAGCCTGTCCACTGTAAACACAGTTGCAAATGGACTCTTGTCTGAAAAATCTTGTATCTAGCATTGGTAAAAATATTGCATTGATTTAATATTACGCATTCTTTGATTTTACCTCTATGAGTGAAAATGAATCCATGCATTATATGAAGTCTGTACATGAACAAATGCATTTTCTTTGCAGAGAGAGAAAGACCGAGGATCGCATATCTCTTACATGTTTCGACTCCCTTTTGCTGCGGGAAATGTCTTCAGTGCAAGTATGCTCGACACGCTTCTCTATCAGGTTAGTCACACGAATTACACAGCTGGTTGTGATATACAACCAGTGGCAGTATTCTCCCCCTCGCACTTCAACTATACGTTCAATACAGTAGACAAATGGACTTCATAACAGTTAAATCGGAGGGTTATTGTATTGTAAGTACGGGTAATAGCTTATAACAAATCAGAAAACTCGTTCACAATGGATAATGCAAGTAGTTAATAAAAGCAAAGATCTACTAAGGCGTTCTGTGTGACCAGAAAAGTCAGAAAGGTTCAAAATCATAACTTCTATTAAGTATTTGGGCCGTAAAGTAGGAAAATTATATTGTAACGATGTAAATGAGGTGTATGAAATCATTTTTAAGAGAAAGAGCTTCGTGGTTATAATTAGATAACAAGAGTTTAAATTCAATGTGGTTAAATTGTTAAATGTTAATATAAGTGGTTATAATTAATTCAGTAAATGGGGTGTATGAAATAATTTTTCAAGAGAAAGAGCTGCGTTATAATTAGAAAACAAGAGTTTAGTTTCTGGCATCATCAACTCATTATTTTAGGACAAATAGCCCTAGCGCACTTTTAAATTAAGTTAGAAAATATGTTATTATATCCTCGGATAGGGAATTTATTTGGCTACAATTTTCTATAATTATTGTTGAAATAGTTTAAAGATAAGGTTAGTGGAAATTTTTTGTTTTCCAAATGTTGCCTAGATTCAACCACAGACATTTGTCTAAATTGGAGCATTTAAATCAATGGGATTATTGTCTTAAACTAGAGAAATAGCTCAGAAAGAAGTTTATGACCGCCAGTAGTTCTCGTAAATTGGAAGAGGAACAAGTCAAAGCAAAAAAAGGACATTAAAGTCATCAAATGTGGGATCAAAAAGAATAAAAACTAAGGAAACGCATCATTTGCCAGGAAACAAAGGAAGAAGAAATAGTGATACAGTGCATAAAATGTCATATTTGGGTTCGTGCATTGTGTGCTAGTGTGAATTTGAGAATCAAAAAATATTTTTGCTATAATTGTGCTTGGGGAAATTGGTGGTCCAAGCTGGGCAACCGTTTTTCTTGATTGAACCTATTATATTTTTATGCTGCATTTTTCTTAATTTAAAGTCTATTTTATAAAAGGTTAATTACATTGTTCTGAAGATAAATTAACTTCAAAAAATTCTACGACTTGTTTTTCATTAAAATTACTTCTCGGTCACTATACATTAACCCTTTATTTCCCGGCGGTACTCAAAATCACCCTTATATCTTCGTAATTTGACCATTTTTCATGACAGTATTCACATGAACACGAGGAATGTTGTTTCGACAGCTAACAGTAGATGGCAGATGAAGATAAAAATTTAACTTTTTAATTATTAATCAAATTAATTAAATTATTCTATTTAATTAAATAAGTTTTTCATCTTTCCTGGGGGTTTTCAGCATTAAGGACACATTACCCAAAAAAATGCCAAAATATAAATTTTCATTTTATTGGCTTATTTCGTTGCTCTTATCTTTCTATTTATCGTATCAAAATTTCAAATTTGTACCTTTAATATTTCAGAAGTTATTTAGGATTTTATTTGTGACGACAAATGAAAAGCAAGTGCAAATGACAACTTTAAATGACTTTTTCTCCATGTCGAGATTTTCTTCACTTTCATGTTTTTAAAACTATAAGGCTTTTTCTCCTTTTTAAGATAGATATTTAATATTTTTTGCACTAGATTATCGTTATGCATATGATAAAACTGTGCATGAAATAAGCATTCAGTTGCTTAGTTTTATATATATATGCAAGATGTAAATTGATGTACTGCTAAATTTCTTCATTTTTCACCACATAATATAGTAAAATATCTCTATTTAATCGAATATTATATATACCTTAAAATCCATGCACAGTTTTGCTCAATACATTTCAGTGAATCTACATATAAAATTTGGTGCAAGAACATTAATATTTGAAAAAGTAGTAGGGATTTTTTTTTTAAATGATTTTTTTAAATTTAAATTTCAACGAAAGTGGCAGATCAAAATAAAGTTTTTCTCTTCAAGATGACTTTATATCATTGTTAAGTTTCAATAAAATCAAAACTTTTACAATAATACTTCAAATAAAAAAAATGACAAGGTAATATGTCCCCTTAAAACATAGCTAAAGATGCCAAAATAAATTTGAAAAGTTGCTGGTAAGTTAATTCGGTAAATAAAGGATTTAAAAAATGCGTTCGGCAACCTTTCCCTATATTCTGATCTATGCAAGTCTGATCCTGTTATAAGAAAAATTACCAGTGATAAATGAAATTTATCGTAATTAATCGTTGCTTCGTTTAAGTTGTTGTATGTTACTGTGGAGCAACATAAATTTTCCTTTAGACTGGAATTCCAGAAAAAAGAATTAATCTTGAATGAAATAATTTTTTTCTTCATTAACTAGTTGATATTACATTGTTTTTATTATTTTATATATTTATTTTTTACTTCGTTTTGTTATATACGTCTCTTAACGAGTTTATTTCCAGAGATTGTCTATTTTTTAAATCGGAAAAAGAGCATGGTATAAAAGAAAAAAATTAACCCCACAGATTTCATTATAGAATTTTAAAAAATAGGAAGTTTTTTTGGGGGGGGGAGAGTTCCCTTTGGGATGTAGAATGACTCTTCGTTTCTGCTGAGTTTAATGATGAAAAAAGGGTGGATGACGAAGAAACGCAGGTTTTTCATTTCTAAACCTAATAACTTATTCTATTATCTCTCCTATCTTTGCAACATTTATTTGCTTGCGCAAGTTAATTATTCTTGGTCAAACAGGAAAGTATATATGTGGGTAACTAACAAATATTCCGTCGATGTACGCACACAGGTATTGTACTTTTTTATACTTTTTTCGTTATAAATGCGAAATGGAATAGACTTTTAGTAAAAGTATTCTAACCTCATTTTGTAATATTTCCGCGTTCTAGTTTTAATAAAAACTATCTTTTTCATAAAAGTTTATTTCTATCTTCTCTAGCACTGCTTTTCAAACATAAAGTTTATTATATTACAAAAAAACAGAAAAAATGGAACAAATCATCTGTATCCTAGGACAGCAAAACCTTCCAAAGATTATTTTCTGCAGAATTGGAAATATTTGCTGATTTGAAAAAGATTATTTTCAAAAAAGAAATTCCTTTAACTAATATTTTTTCTTGGAGCAAAAGTTGGAACAGAAAGTTTTATTGGACTATAAAATTTAAGAATTTTCGAATACTTCCGCAGTTTGGCGCTATTTGAGCTTAACTGCGTGATAGTGAGGAAAATCTTATACTGCTCATTCTCAGATACGGAAATCCTCCGCTCTTTTACATATGCGCCAGGCGGAGTTGATTTCATCAAAATAAGGGTGAAGTGAAAAATGGAGGGGGAGATGTTTACATCTTACGTAGTAATATATAGAAACATTTTATTTTTATTTATTAATTCGCTGTAAAGACTAACTAAAAAAATACGCCTAATCGGTGACGGACACCGACCTAACAAAGAACTCCGGAAATGCTCTCATCGTACTCATTGCCTGTCGCCCCTTTCAAAAGTAAAATCGTCCAAAAGTGCTAGTCTCGGGTTTTTGAAACGAACGTTTTGCGCTCTTACCTTTCACCTATTGGTTAAAATTCCGTAGAAATCTACAATTTTAATGCCAATACTACAAATCAAATTTCATCTATGTAGCTCGTTGTGTTTTTCAGCTATAGTGTTCACATACAGGCAGTTTACCCTTTGACGGATTTGGCTCAAAATTTATCACTCATCTGCAGTTTGGGTATGAAGACCACAGACTATAAATACAAGTGAATTCCTGCATAGTTTGTCCTTGAAATCTGTTGATAGAAATCAAAAAGGCCAACCGAAGTGGAAACTCTCTCCTTGAAAATACAAAGTGCAACTTGCTTACAGAAGATTTTAACTTTATTTTCAGAATAAGGGTCTTCAAGAATTGTTGTTTACCTGTTAGAATAGTACAGACCAGACAATAGTTTCGATTTTTTTTTTTTTTCACATTTAACGAAGTTCCGTCGACTAATCTAGCGTTCGAGTTAAGGTTTCTACTCAGTAGCTAGCAAGCACTTTTTATTTGAAGAATTATTTTCGATTTATTTATATCATCTGGATATAAATGTCGCTTAGCAAAGCGTGATGTTGGCTGAAGGCGGAGTTGCCGTCCGTGGACACAACATAGAAACTACGGCCTGGTCTAAAAGTTCATGCAACGTATCAAGTGCAATTTTTTTTATTTCACGGCGGTGGTGGGGTCTAAAGGATCTAACGACACTAAGATAATCCACTGAAAGTCACGCAAGAGGTCAAAGAGTGGTGCCTCACTCGCATTTTAAGGCCTGTCATTCACGATCACTCCAAGCCACGACATTCCATTTTTATCCCATCCATTTAGATCGGTGTTTCGCGAGCACTCCGCGCCATGCAAATCCGTCCACTACCAGTCACTCCAGCACCGGCCTTCTCTTATTCTGTCGGTAAACCACGCATCCCATGCCTCTCTCCCCTTTACTAACTCCCACCACATTCCTGCATTTATGGTCAAACAATTCATATGGCGTGGCGTTATGAAAATTGGGACAGGTTGGATATCCAACCCTGACTTCCATTGCATGCCAACTTTGACTGGTTTTCACAATGACGATCGTTTTAAGGTGGAGTGGTTGGATTTGCGTGACTTGGATTTCTGTTGCATGACCGGTTTATATCGGTGGAAAAATATGGATGAATTCACGTTATATTATAGCCACGTTATTGCGTATGCTAAACCATCTAACATTTAACTGCTAGTTGTCACACCCTGTGCTGTGACGTCAAATATTTTTTCTCTCCTTCAAGATGCGCAACGGATTCTAAATTTAAAATGGCGTGGCGTATTTGGCATATATCACGTGGGCATGAATTGACGTCATTCTGAAAAATATGTCCTCTTTATTTTCTAAGAATTTAGCTATCACGCATGACACCCAAGGCAGTTTCTATATTTTTTTCATTTTAAAAATTGCTATAAAATTATCAAGTTTTGAAAGAAATTCCAATTACGCTTAATAACTCAACGTCATTTGATTTCGGTTTCGCTTGTTCTTTCATTCATATAATTGTTCTGGTTGCCCATTATTTTAGAAGTTTTTTGGTAGCATGAATGAGAATATAAAATTCCATTACTGTTAATTAAGCACCAATTTTCTAGAAATGCCATCATCTTAATGATACCTAAAGAATTCGCTCTCTTTGCATGCAAAATGTAATTGCAAAGCATTATAACGACCATTCTTTAATATTCGTTGCAAATTTTGCATTTTTATTCAATTTTTATCACAGAACTGAACATCTGAATTATACATGTGACGTTCCAAATGTTTCTGTAGTTTGATTACATTATTTCACACGTAGGATATAAGAATCCTTCCATTTTTTTTCTTTGTTTGATAAAATAAGAACCATTGAGGGTTTAATGTAAGTGTCTTGATTAAAAATTTTCCTCATTTCAAAAAGTTATTAAAAAATTCTTATGCTTATAATTAACATGCTTTGCTTTTCATTGTTACGCTTACACAGATTTCTTAGTGAAAATCAACAAAAATTTTATACTTTGTTTGAAAAATTATATGGCATTTAATTTGTTAAGCAGATCTCAAAAATTCATGATAATAAATTAATTGTTTGCAACCTCTCATATACTAGGGGGAATGCAGGGACATTGATACACTTTTTTTTTTGAAAGCTAAAAAATGATTTTACGAAAGTAATAATTAGAATTTATACGCTATATTTATATATATTTTAATCTAATATAGGATTTCTGTCGAGTTTTGGTCATAAATGGCATAATAAAATTCTTATCACACTTTTTTCCTAAAAATGGATTCGTATCAATCTGCTCCGTACTAGGGGTACTATATTTACTCCATACTATATTTATGCGCGCTTGGGGCACATTGGTTTTTTACACAGAAATATCGAAAATAATGATGATTAATAGGTGTGAGATCAAGGAAAGGGCTGGGAAGTAGTAGACGAAATCCAAAAAGTAAATTTAATAAATAACTAATTAATAATAATTATTACTAATAATAATTTAATTAAAATCATTAAATAATAATTCATTTAAAGTGATCAGATATTCTGAACTTCAATGCAGGACCTATGGCTCTCTCTAGCCTCTTTACATGCATAGCAAAAGTTGTAAAGGAGTATTCACTTTTATTTTACTTTAATTTCAAATTAACTATTTGAGCTAACTTTTTTTTAAACTAAGCAAATTCGGGAACAATAAATTCAATTCCGGGCATGTTTTGAATTTGGAATAAGCAGTAGAAATTAAGGACTGTCCCTGCTAATCCTGGACGTCTGGTTACCTTACCTGTTCCACGAAAATCTTTCTATTTATCCTAAAAAGTTAAGTGGGTAAAATGTGGGAAATTGCAGAGAGCAAAAACCATTAATGTTTGATAAGCGCCGCTTTCGTTTCAGCTGCATTTTGCGTCTCGAATGAAAACACATAGAGGAGAGAGCGAAATAACATTCACTATATCATTTATCATTTACATATTAAATGAAAGACCTCAAGTGTTCTCTGGAGCTAATTATCGATCCACAAAAGTGCACTGATCCCATCCCGTCAATAAAGTTTTCAGCGTGGAAAATGGGTATTGCTTCAAGAGGAAAATGGCACATGAATAAATGATTTCGTGGAGTTTCCTTTTTTTTCGTGTGGCACATGGCTTTAGATCGTTCTGATTACCCACGCATTACAGCAGCAATCATGGAGAATCTGTGGAGAAAATGATCAATCATTAAAATCTTAGATGAGGGATTATGTCCTGGAACTGAATATCTTTAACAGGTCCCACACCAGACAATTGCAAATCTGGTCCTGGAAGTTAACGGGATTCCATTTGTTAATGAGATCTGAACGTGTATTATTAAATGCTGGTTAATGATAAGACTTCGATGACAAGCGTGAAAACTGAAGAGCAGGTTTAGTTCAAAGGGGCGTGTAATCTGTTGCAGCTTGTTGCTCGTAACTCAAGAACTCTGAAAGCTTTGTCACATTATCAGACAAAGCTTATAGTCTTCATTCATGGAGTACGGGAACTGAAGTATATAAACAGACATTATTTAGTATCGAGAGTTCGTCAGATATTGTTATTAATTATATTAATATGTCCTCAATTGAAGTTCATTAACAGGTTCCGCTCAGAAATCGCAGTCTCAAATCTGGTCGTAGGAAGTTAACGGGGTTCCATTTGTTGATGAGATCTGAACGCGTATTATTAAATGCTAGTTGATGATTAGAATTCAATGAAAAATGTAAAAACTGCTGAGCAAATTTGATTTGAAGGGTAACTGTTACATCTTGATAATGGATATGCAAGAACACATTGTAAATCAAGAACTTAGAGACTAAAAGTGGAATTATCAAACAAAGTTAATTGCCTGTATTCATGGAGTGACGGAATAAGATTGCACACAATCAAGCTATATTAGAACGAGAAGTTGAAAAATTCTTGTCGTTTAATTTGCTTGAACTGGTTTCCATCCACTGGTTGCTGGATTGTCTGAATGTGATCAGATTCTATGAGATATGCCTAAGAGTAAAATGCGCGCAAGCAAGATTAAGTAATTTTATACTAAATAAAATTCAAGTGTTGAAGCTGTGTTAATTTAGAGTATCAACTTTTTTTAAAAAGTGAAAAATCTCAAAATATATTTGACAAGAATCAATTTCTCTTTATGTCAAAATACATAAAAATTGGTAACCAAAATACGCAATTTGATTATTTCTACATAAACAATTTGCCTACTGTTTGATGAAAGTCGAATTGTCCGTAAAACCAAAACCAAATCATTCTGAATCTAAAAGTTAAGATATAGATTAAAATAGTTTAAACCGAATATATATATAGTATTATTATTAATGATTTGTTATTCAACTCTCTCATTCCAGGCTTTCGTGAAGGACTACATGATCACATTTGTCCGCCTCCTTCTAGGTGTGGATCAAGCACCGGGATCCGGCTTCCTCTCTTCGGTAAGAGAATTAAACCTAACCCACTCATTTGACATATTCCGGAAACACAAATAAGCCGATAAGTGCAACAGAAGAGGATTCCGAGAATAAATGACCGTTTCAGAAAATCTTTTAAGCCTCGCTTTAGAGTCAAGCGAGGTTATATCTCACATGTATAGTCGGGAAGGTAAAATGTAGCTGACGCAACAAAGGTAATAGAAACTAAGATCAAAGTTATTTGAATTTCAAGATAGGATTCTTTTATATAGTTGAAAATGAAGGTTGTGAAAATGAATGATTATAGTGAATAAATGAAACAGAATTATAGTGGTCATTTGAATTTTTTCCTGGCAAAATATTTGAAAAATAGTTACAAAGCTAGTTTAAATATAACGCGTAATTCTTTATTTTAATTTATTTCTTATTAATTTATCTAAATAAAAATAAATACTAACAAAGAGTTTTTGAAGCTTTCTATATTGCTCATGTTTTTTAAATCGAAAATTGAACGTGGTTCAGAAAAATTCTGTTTCAACCTTTTTCCAAAATTAATTACAGGGATGTAACGAATAGTGATAATAACCGAATACCGAAAATCCACCTTTCAAACCCTTTGATTCTAAATAACCCTTTTGATTCTAAATAAAATGGTTCTCAAATTTTAATTGAAAAAAATGAGTAATGAAATTGATTTTTTTTTAATTATCTGCGCATTTAAAAAACATTAACGCCTTGATGCGTTTTTTGTAATATTTTAAATACCTGAATCCCAATAATAATTCCAGTAATAAGGAATCAGAAACCATCTTTAATTTAGGATATCTTCACAGAAATAGAAAGCTATCATTGCAGAACTTGACAATGTCAATCAGGGAAGAAAATTTAGTGGATAAATCATTAGAAGTAAATTCCATTTTGATAAAGAATTTGCTATAGCAAGGTCGGAGAGTCCACTTAATTGGTAAGGGAGAAAATGCGACAGTTCTTTTATTGAAACTGGTAATATATATGAAACCAAATGGGATATACTTTTCCTGAAAATGCTCAAAACATTTTATTCTTGCATCATAATTCCAGGCTTTACAATGATAAATGATACGTAACATTATTAAATAAACTTATATACCTACTATACAACTTACAATTAAGAAACTGTTAGGAGATTTTTTGATAATAAATGTACTGAAATGTTATTCTGCAATATTCTTTATTTGATACATATTTAAAAGCACATTAAAAAAATATTATCCTGAATTTTATTCTGCCTAATATCTGTTTAGTATTCAGCCAGGCAGAATACCAAATAGTTGCCGAATATTCGCTCCATCCCTAATTCATTATTTCATGATATGAGTAGTCTGCTGTGCAACGAATTGGAATTGATTCAATTTTGCTTAGGAAATTAGATTATTAGATACAGTTTTCAAAAGCGAAAACAAAATCCATAAAATGGTAATTGGTTCCTAAATGCATAGCTGCGTTCAAATTCTGATTGCTCAGAAATTATATCCTGATTGACTTCTAAAACGTATAAAGATTGCTTGCAAATTAAAAAATATTAAATAAATGCTTTCGATTCGAAAAATTCTTTGAATTCAAAGTACATACTGATTTATATTCAAAATTTCCTTTATTCACTATAAAAAAACAAAGCTGTTGTGAAAAAATTCGAATTCCATACTTTTTCAGAGCTAGAGATAATGTTTTAAAGTTAGAGTTAAAATTGGAACAGTAATAATCAATATTCATATACAAGATTTTTAATATTCACGGAGCCTATTAATTATCCCAATATTTAACTAAAAAAAAAAAACTAGAAAAAAAATATATAATTCTACAAAACATAACCTAAATTTTGGTTAATTTTTCAATTATATATATTTTTTTAAGATTCGTATCACCAAGGACGATTTGTGGATCAAAACATATGGACGTTTGTATCAAAAGTTATCGTCTACTACGTATGAAATACCCATCGGAGTATACCGCACTCAGAAATCAACTTTAGCAGAAACTTCATCGGTAAGTATCAGAAAGCATTTTAATGACATCAGCTAGCTCTTTTAATATAATTAAATTTATCACATTAACATTAAACATTCACATATTACAAGAACGGAATGTTTTAAAGAGATAATCATTTAAATTATCAGTTAATTGCTAACAAAGTTTTTGTCCCGGAGGTTTGGGTGCATTTTCACTGCTTCGTCTCTCAGTTCAGACTGGCTCGTTACAGTTCACATCATACAATGATGTTGTCCTTACGAGTGGTGCACGTGTGATAAGAATACTGTAGTTATATAATGCGCCATCTGACGACAGCATTCTAGGAACTCTAGAGACTGTTCGTCAGAGAGGGAGAGAAATGCCAAAGGTGATTGACGTTAAGTAATGAATGAATACCAGCCATAATATTATTTTCTCAAAGCATGTTTCACTCGGAGTTTACCGACGTTTAATTATTTACATTGGGTATTGTGGTGTAAGTGTGGAGTATTCATCCTTGTCCATGTTAATCTTTGTGTCCAAGTGTGTCTTCATGTGATGCTCGTTCAGAAATAAAGAAAAAAACAGTTCCTAGCATTCGTAGCAATGAATACAGAATAATACCGAAATCTATAATATAAAAGCCCAGCGAAGTCGGTAACGCGGTGCAGAGTTAAAAGTATCTCCGCCCCTTTGTTCTCCGTCATTACCGGACGCGCAAATCACAATTTCTGTATTGGCGTTAAACAATTCAGACAGGTTTTTTATTTATATATGAACACTTCATCTAACCGTTACTTATTCATGCTAGATTGTAGTAAAGGTCAATGAGCTGAGTTCGGCAGTTTTACTTCTTTTTTATGCTGATTCATTATATCACTGATTCGCACATTCATTATATGCTGATTCATTCACGGACCAGTTGGAGGTTTTCTTGAATCAGTGGAACACCGTTATTTTCTTTAATCCAGTTTTCGTAATTAGTTTTGAATTGAGAGTTGGTAAACAAAACAAAATTCCTTGGAAACCTTATGAAATTGCATGTTTATATATAGAGTATATAATTATTTACACGCATCCGATAATTTTTTTATGTATTTAATTAACGAAAGTCGATGTCAATTGATTCATGAGTTTTGTTTTTCATGCTATTAATTATGAATACTTGCGTTTTTGTTAAAGAGGTTCTTTCTTTTCCGTACTTAATAACCGTTCTTACACTGAAAGGCTATGCTCCCTTTACTTAAAAATTTGAATTTGTGGAGCATGCTATTGCTAATAATTTCTTTCAGCATAATTATAATTTTTTAAATTTCTTAAGCAATCTGCCAATGTCCATGAGATTTTCTACAACAACTTTCGTTAGTAAATTAGTGACAATCAAATATGAGATATGTTTGGTAGGATAACAGCCCGTCTAGACGGGCATACATCTTCTATACACTTAATAAGCTTCTGCATTAAATCAAATAAATTTCAACTAAGAATTCAACTACATTGAATCGGAATTATATTTCTTGTTTTCGTTTAGAGTAATTTTTTTTTTATGTCGAGAAAGAAATTATATATTTTATCTCAAAATTGCGCACAATTTCTGTAGTCATCGGCTACTCAAGTTGATGGGAAGCAAACAGATGCATGCAATGGTGTCCCTAATGGATGACGTAATACGTATTCCTCTACATTTTAGTTTTATGGAAACAGTTCTAAGAAATTGAACAATGTACATTCTAAATGCAGTTTTGTTGCACAGAATATCAGTTGCTGATGTTTAACCTTCTGTCGGGTGCATCTAATTTGTGAGATGAAGCACCCATATTTTTTTGTACCTAAGTGCGGGTTTTACCGAGAAAGGTGCGGGACTCTAGTATCTTTCTGGCTCCCTATACCACTCACATTAGGGTATCGTGGTTTTTTCTGTAGTACTCTTTTGATGTGCATGAGGAGCACGTTAGTCTGGCATATGAGTTGCGCCCTATTATGTTCGTATTTTTGATTTCCCATATTTTTCTCAATATTTCTTTTTACCTGCAAAAGTTCGTATACCAGTGACCCAGACCCTAATTCAATGATACTGATCGTTATTTCCAATATATTGTTTCAAAAATGTTGAATTATTTCAGTCTCTCAACGACAGCAGTTGGCATTGCTAAGAAACCTTACGGGAAAAACAAACGTCAACTCCCTCCTGAATTCCTGGACATTTTGTTAATTGAAATTACAAGGAAATACAAAACACTTATTTAAAAACGCAAATATAGATTTGTATGACTCAATAGTTCAGTTTGATGAACTTTTCCTTAAGCATAAGCAAAAATTTAACTTTTAATCTCATAGATGAGTTGCACCCGAACGTGTTAGCATTTGTATTGCTCCCGACCGAAAGTTAAAACTAAATGTTCAAATACAGGGTGTCCGGGCTAAAAGTATCCAAAAGTAATTGCTTACAATTCCTGAACTACTCATTAGGTTATAGTAATAATCTGCTGCTCCAAATTGGAATCCTCTCCGATATTTTTTGGATATATACCAGAAGTTCCCAACCTGTGGTACGCGTACGGTACGCGAAGAACCAGTTGGGGGTACGCGAACTCAAAGTCGGTAATGGTGGGCACAAGAAAACATAAGGGATTAGAAAGGTTACAGAATTTTGTTTCCCCAAGTTCGTGTAAAAAGTAAAAGTTGTGCAAGTCCTAAATCTACCCTCAAAATAAGAAAAAGAGAAAGCAAATTGAAGTGTAATTTTTAGCTATCTTTATAAGTGAAATTATTACAATACTGATTTCATATGTTTTGACGTTGAACTAATACTATTGTAAAAATGGAATGAAACGTAAAATCAAAATAAGTCCTGCAAATGTTATAAATTTCATCCATTTGACTCTGAAACTCACCTAGGCCCATAACATTATTGATAAAAACTTCTTTGTAAAGACGGAAGGTTGGGGGGGGGGGATATGACTGTAGGGGTACGCGAAAATAAAAGGACCAATCAAGGGGTACACGAAAATAAAAAGACCAATCAAGGAGTAAGCGAAAATAAAAAGACCAATCTAGGGGTACTCGAGGGAAAAAAGTTTGGGAACCCCTAGTGTAGACAGTTCAGCCGCGCATGTTTACAATAGTCAGAAATCGGCGATAAAGCGAAAACCGTGGAGGGGCAAAGTTTATGGAACTCGTTTATCTTGATATGCTGGAAAGCTTTGCTGTTCTATAAATTCCACCAGGTTTCCTGTTTCAACAGGACTATTATGGAGATGTTACCTCGTTTCTGAATGAAATGTTTCCAGGACGCTGGGTCGAAAGAGGAGATCCAATCGCCTGGCCTCCAAGGCTCTTGGATTTGAGGTTCTTCGACTTTTTGCCCGAGGGTTCATTAAATCCGTTGTGCATCAACAAACAAATTAAACCGTGGATGAATTGAAGATGCATATCATTCATGAAATTCTTCTAATAACTCTTCCCAGATAGCAATTTTAGTTTGCAGCAAGCTTGCCACAAATTTGTCATGACAAGAGTGCAAGCTTGCCACAAATTTGTCATGACAAGAGTGCAAGCTTGCAGCAAGTTAACGAAAGCTTCGAAGTCACCATGGAACGAACTTGCAGCAAGCTTGCCGTGCAAACTCATTGCAAATTATAGCAAAAACAGAGTACGAGCACAACCCGGGATAGAACTCGCGACCTACCGCTTGGTAGACTGACGTCTATACCACTCGGCCAGCTCGACTACGAGAGAAGGTAGATTTCGCTAATACATCGTTCGATTCGATTCGTATACGATTTATTTTAAACTATTTTCTTGATTTCATTAATTTTTTGAGTTGAGAATATGATTTGAAGTCAAAGAGAGAGCGATTTTCGCTAATAACTACGTTTTGCTAGTAGAATAAATTATGAAATTAGAGTTCAAAAGTAATTACTTCAAAATGGAACAAAATGTATAAGTTATTATTTTTCAACAAATATTGACTGTTTTTAGGTTTAATTTGTTTATAAATGTTAAAATTTCAACATTAAGAAAAAGGCGATATAGTTTTCTTTAAAATAAAAACTTTTAGTAAAAAGATGGAAAATGTTTCAAATTTTTTTTTATAAAAAAGTTAGTTTTTTTTACAAATTATCATTGATGTATTGAATTAATAAAAAGAAGGACGGTCTAGGAGATGCTATGAAAAATCGGATGTTTTTTTTAAACAAAGATAATTATCTCTTTGTGCTATCTTTGCATCAAGCTTGTTTTGCAAATTTGCATTGCAAAGGAGGTGGCGTTAGTTGTCACAAGGAATTTGCTACAAGTTCGCTTCAAATTTGACGCGTCAAATTTGCTATGACAAGCTAATATCAAGTCAAAATCAAACTTGCTGCAAACTTACGTGCTATCTGGGTTGATATGCTACGAAACACTTGGTGAGAGCTTGATTACCCTTTCGACATTTGCCGTGATACAAAAGGTGAAAATGTGCCCACAACAAACTGTATTGATATTTTACAAACTTTCTCAGATGCTCTTTTTATTTAAATAGATACTTTTAAATTCTAATGAGCAGTTTTATACTTTTAAGCCATTACTTTTGGACACTTTTAACCCGGACACCCTGTATATCAAAAATATTAAATACACTTGGAGTACTATTTATTTTGGTGTATTGATACGTCAAGTAGCTGTTGCCGTACTGTCAGAATGAGTCGTCAATGTGTGTGTGACCGTATTAATCCAATTCCTATTGGAAACTCGTACTGAAGGATTCAATATAAAGAAAAAAAAGCAACTACTAATAAAACCAGATAAACACAATAAAATCGTCGGAACTTACAAAAATGAAAATTTTGGGATTCAACTGCGACAGGTGCTCAAAATATCCTCATTTCTTATGGAAGTAAATTTCAGATTACTTTCTTGAATTTAAAACAACTCCATGTAGCATCGAAGCTGTCATGTTAGCTATAACAACTGCAATAACTTCATATGTGAATTCATCTTTTATCAGATGATTATTTTGATAGTTAATAAGATATAGATCAGCCAAGAAAGAAATCTAGCATAATTTATGAGAATCATGGCGTTCAAGTGATTGTGAATATCGGTTTGAAATCAAAAATCTCATAAATAATGGCTTTTTTTCAGCAAAGGACATAGGAATGTCCGAAGTGGCATAATCCAGGAGTTATGTGGCTAACTGCAGCGTTTCGGCACACTGCAGAATACTTTACATTTGGCAAAAATAAGCTGTAGCTTACACCTTCGGCGAAGAATGATATTTCGAACACCTGTGCTCCAAATGAATCCGGATTTTTTCTCATAGAATGATGCATTTGTTGTAGTATGATTGCTTTTTGAACTTGTAATCCAATGCTTTATTTGTAACAATTTGTTGAACCAGAAAATTTTTTACCTTCGAATGCGGGTCGGTACGACTGCTGTACCAGACACAAGTGAGAATTTCATTCCCCGCATTCAACGCAGTTCTTCTGGTTTGAGTCCCCGTAGTCTAAATTAAACATAAAAGGACAGTGATTTTTAAACCGCAATAAATACTAGACAGTTTTTTTTAGGGATATTGCTTTAAATATGCTCGTTAGATTGATTCTTTTATGCGTGATTATGTAGACGGTGTCTAAAAAAGGATTGATGGTTTTTCAAATTGAATCGTGAGCAAAGTATGACAGTAATTTAAGTTATTCTTGCAATGTCTGGAGTCTTTTACGCTTCCTTTTTGTTAGTAGCAAATATCACCGGAGATGGTGCTCCAGCTACAACTATTGAAAACTATTGTAAAAGTTTTGTCAACTATTGGAAAATTATTCGAAATTACACACACACACAAATGTTATCAAAATGTTCACCATTCTCAAGAATAACATGGCTCAACCAAAAGTACGAAATTAGCAGCTTCTCCTGCGACGCTATTAACGGAATGGGTGAACATTCATGACTAATAATTTTCTGCAGTTTCTCCCCCATCGTCTAGATTTGTTAATACTATGCATACGTCAAGTGGTCCCTCAAGAAGAAATCGCACGGATTAAGATCCTGCCAATACTATTGCTAATCCATAAATAGCGAATATCTAATACAATGATACTGTTATGAAATGATTCCTGAAGAAAAGTTTTAAAAAATTACTATTCCGTGGAGACTTCGCATTGTCTTGATAAATTATTAAGGACAGCCACACATTTTCGCATGTTTTTCACATACCAACTTGAGTTGATGGTATCCTCTACATCTACAACATATGCCTAATGATGCTTCTGCTAGATACAGCTGTCCATACAGTAATTTTTTGTGAATAGAGTCACTATCGTGTTATTTCCAATAGTTTTTCGATGATTGTCAATTTCTGAAGCAAGAGCGTCATCTGTCGACGATATTTTGTACTAACTCAAAGAAGAGTAGTCACAAAAATTCATGACCTCACTCGCTAATCTCTTGCATTAATAAATTAAATAACTGTCGGAGTTGACGTACTGTTCCATTCTAACCGCCAATCCTTTTCTTGACACTCTGTAGAAAAAAACAAATTTTCCCCCTATTATTCTGAACAATTCATTTGATTTCTCCTTTATTATTTAGATGTCTCTAGACTTAATGGACGACGAGGACCAAATTGCCGTTCGCACAGACGTTGAAAGGCAAGAAATTGGCAACCTGGTTAGGAACAGAATGAAAGATTTGTGTCTCCCAACAGAAGACTATGGTAAAGTTTTTTTTTTTTTCAAAGGCAAAAAGAGGACTGCTGATCTCTCAATTTCGTACGTGATGATAAAAATATAATTTCATTAACTGCATACAAATTTAATGGCGGCTAAAAGCATAGTGATATAAACGCTAAAAATAATAAAATAAATAAGCTGCCATAAGAAATTATGAAGACTAAGTTATAATCTCGTTAGATTAGAAAACTGCATATAAATTTAATGATGACGAAAATATAGGCTAAAAACAATAAAATGAATAAGGTGTCGTATGAAGTTGTGAAGATTGGGTTATAATCACATTAGTTAGTTAGAAAACTGGAATCGAATTAGCCACCTGTTGTTGAATCACGGCTCTGGAGTATGAGCTCCGAAGAAAGTTTCAGGTTCGAATTACATTCGAGATGCTGCAACTACCCAAGAACAAACCCTGATCTTTCCGTTCGCTTAATAGTGGCAGCGATTGAGTGGAAAAAGGTTAGGGAGCAAAAAATGTATAGACATCTAACAGTTTCCGGGAATATAGGGGATAATCAATAAAATTTAGCTACAAAATTAACCAGCTTTCCCGGGCACTGTTGCTTCTTTATGATTCCTATTTTCAGATAGCTAAAATGAAATAAAAATATAATTTCCCCGCATAAATAGGGGGCAGGCCCCCCCCCCCTCCCGTTATCGCTTAGCACAGGACCTTACGGATTGACGCTTTATTTACCGTTTAGCCTGTATTGAATGCCGTAAACCAGATAAGAATCTTGGGTACATCCTGTACTCTTATATCATGTATATTTATACATGTGTGAAACCGATAATATGCCCGGTTACCAACTAGATCAAACTATTCTATGGTTCGACATTTAGTGTCATTATTTCTCACAACAGACATAAAATTATCACTGCCAATTGCCAGTGACAGTAATTGTAATGGTCGATGACGCCTAGATGTTGGTACAGATAATTCATTTTATGTACTCTATTTGTTATCTTCTTCGTTGAATATTTCTAACGGATGGTCAATAATTCTTTTGAAAATAGGCAATAACACAGAACTTTGCAAAACAAAGGTTTTTATCCCCAGTAGCACAAAGATATTGTACGATATACGATAGAAAGATATTGTACGATACGAATAATATTCGTAATATTGTATAACATCATATAGTATTATATAATATCAAACAACAATATTGTACAATATCGTGCAACATGTTGTGCTACCTGGGATCCGACACGTAATCATAAAAAAAAAAATCCATTCTTTTCAAGCGGCGACTTTACATTTCCGTGATTTTATATACACAAATGGTCTCTTAGGCAAAATTGAAGAAATTATAAAGGAATTTCTCCGGAGTTTAAGGCTAGACATTCACGAGCGCTCCATTCCACGCATATTCCGACCGTTCCAAGCCAAAACCAGTCGTCAATGCGAAAAATCGTTGAGAATTGAAGTGGTGTGGTCAGAAGTTTGGAAATCCAAGAGCTCCGTTTGAAATGCTGGGCAATAACTGCTGAAATGCGACCCATGTATATATTCGTTGTAGAGGAAATCGAAGCGAGTAGGGAGAGAAGTAGGTGTAGTAGGGGATCCGTGACCGTAGCTGATGGATTTGTATTGCGCGGACGGGTCGCGAATGACCTGCCTAAATGGATGGGCTAAAAAATTTAATTGAGTGGAGTGGAGTGAAGCGCTCGTTAATGACTGGCTTACAAGATAAAGTCGTATGATGCATATTCTGTTACAATTTCTAAGATCAAGTATCTGCAGAACACTCTCCGGCGACGAAAGGTCACATAAAGATAAAATTTGCAAAATAAATCCCGTCCATATATGCCAAATGAATTTTGGCATATCTGGATAATGATGGGAAATCAAAACTTCGAACTCGCAACTCGGTGATAACTATTACCGACAATCAGCCATTCAAAAAGGTTAATTGTTCTGAGAGAGAAAAAAAAAGCATGAACACGCAAAAAATTCCATATCTGATTTCGATTTTTTTTTATAATTTTCCCTTTCAAAGTACAAAAATAAATAATTTATAGACCTAAAAGATAAGATTATGCATACAAATAAGATCTTAGCTGAAAGTTTCTGTTTATAAATGAGCAAAATACCTAATTAACAAAGAAAATTTTACACTTCCTACAAATTCCACGAAAATGTTAATATTTTGGATAAATTGGAAAAATAAATATTTCTAAAAGTATAGTAAAAAGCGGTGATCATGCGGATATCACATAAACTTCAAGAAACTTAAACCCTATTTATGACACAGTAGAAAAAGGAACGTGATACTTTAAAAGTAAACAACTTAATTTGTGGATTCCGGATGAATACAGAAGTGTCGGTCAATATATTTTCTTTCCTTTGTATCTCACCTTTCTTGTTCGTTCTTTTTACTATTTTTTTTCGAATGAGAATTTTCTTATTTTTCAGACGATTGTTCGGAAAAGAGGAATAGTTTATCCTACGTCGTGATCAATCCCGGCTGCGACATGACACTTGAAGAAGGGGATGTTGTGTAAGTTATAAAACGGAATTGTGATTTCACTGAAATTTTTTGTTGTTGTTTTGTTTAGAAGAAAACTTTTCTTGTTTCCCGCTGTCGGTTGTAGACGTTCCTTTTGCATGTTCGATAGGAATAGATAAGAAAAAATATCGTGGCTTAACAAACAACACTACCTATCTCAATTATTTGAAATTTCAAACAGAAAAAAAAACAACCCTGAAATTTTTCACAACCAAAAACGAATATTTCGGAAATTTTTTTCCACATCTAGTAGAAATATGCGGTCTAAAGTTCATATCAGATGTTAAAAAAAAGCAGAAATATTTATTACTGGTTGCGAAAAATTCAATTATTTTCTTGCTCTTTGAAATTTCAGGAAATTGAGATAGGTGGAGTTGCTTGTTAAGCAACGATATCTGTAGACGCAGCAAATTCGCATTAAAAGTTTGTTTCCATAAAAATTTATAACGAAAAGCAGGGCAGGGCTAAAAAATATTTTTCGTTCTGAAAATAAAGTTCTCCTAACCAAATGAAATTAATAAATTATTAATTAGTATTCTATTAATAGTTTAAACGTATAAATATATAATTGCTAATTATTATATATTTTATGGTATTAATAAGGTTCATGATGAACATATGATTAATCATATTATTAACGTAACTATCTTTACTTATAAAAGGCAAGTTTGCGTGCGTGTGTGCGATGTCCAGACGAATTTATCGCACTTACAGCCATGAAATTTGTCACACAGGTAGTCGTAATGGTGGTTCAATGCACCTCGAAGCCAGAATTTTAAAATTTAATCTAGAAAATTTTTTATTTAATATTTCGTGTTGTTTGGGATCATTTTTGGCACGTTTACGGCTGTAGTATATTTTCTAATGATCGTTGAAAAACAATCAATGCACCATCGGATAGAAGAAACAATTTTCGTTCTAATGAAGTTGGTTTTGAATTTCCAACATAATTTACTGAATTTTGAGAAATTTTTAAATAATAGTCACTTTTCATTTATATTTTTAACTTTCAGTTCATATTTTCTTGCATCCGACATTTTAATAACGCTATCATTTTCAATTTTTTTTAAGGTATAAACCGGAATATTTATCCCTGTTTTAAAACAAGAATGGTTAAAATATCTTTTTTCTCCGATTTGCTATAATTTTTTTTTATTGATCAGTTAAAAACATTTTCTCTCGCATATCCGAATCGACGAAGCTTTCGTCCGACCCAAGGTTACTCTCAGTTCCCAGAATGCATTTCTTCTATCCGATTGGCTGGCGGTACCAAGCGAAAATCACGTCATACTCTCGATCATATTATTGCGTCAGCTAATCTTAATTACTTCATTTTACTGATCCATGAATCATTTGATTTATTTGTTTTATACTTTTGATAGTCGCACATATATGCTGATCAGTGGCGAATCCAGGGGGGGGGGCTATGGGGCTGCAGCCCCTCCCAGAGCTAAGCCAGATTTCTTGATTTTATTTAAAATCACTTTAACTGTTTGGTCTTAATTTCCCTTTTATAAAAAAAAGTAATAAAAATGTGACAACATTGCTTTTGGGCTTGACAGGCTCTCCCACTTTTCTAGTCATTCTACTTATACTTGTAGCGTTGACGCGGTCGAAGACATTTTTTGGCTAGTTATTTCATTGTATTTTTTATTACAATGTCGAAAGTATTGCATTGTTCTTTGTGATTCTAATTGTCAGGTGAGTAAAGTCTGTAAAATTAAAGTGTTTTGATTTACATGAGCCATGAGATTTGACATTCGTCACGACAATACAAAATTTTTACGACCTCAGCCTCCCCCAGACCCAAATCCTGGATTCGCCACTGATGCTGATATCTTTAGTTAAAAGAAACGTTATTCATCTCGCTCAAGTTCCTGCGTGTACTTTCACTAAAAGTCGAGGGCGAAATCAATAATATACAGTCGGACCTCTATTTAACGAACCTCTGTTTTGCGAATTTCTCTATTTTGCGAACTTTTTCTTGGAACCAAGAACATTTTGCGAATTTCTTCGTAAAATAACCTCCAAATAGCGAAGTGCATTCTCTATTTAACGAACTTTTTCTTGTGATCCAATATTCCTCCCCCCTATATCTTAAAATATTTCTAAACATTTCAAACTTATTCTTTCTTTTAACACATTGTATGGTGACCAATGACTTTGAAGCTGGAAAATGACAAATCGAAAGTGCTTGAGCATCAAAGAAAAAAAAAATTCTTCATGAGGTGGACAAAGGCGTGAAAAAAAGTATATTGCTTTAAAATTTGGTATTCCTCCAAACAGCTTATCAACCATAATAAAAAATCGTGATAAGATACAAAATTATGATTCATCGAATTCTTGTTCAAAACGCTTAAAAGCATATGTCTATGAAGATGTGGATGAGGCAGTTTTGAAGTAGACAGTGTGAAAGATAAAAACAATACAGCAATGAATTGCGATGAAGACAAAGATGATGAAGATGGAAATGATCATGATGCAGAAATCAACAAACCTTCGTATGATGAAATGCTAAAATTCATTAATTTTAATATAAAATTATTTTGTTAATTGAAAATACAGTGTAAACCCGGACAATATTTTGTTTTATTCTTGTTTTCTTTGCAGATTTCTTTCTGATGGGTAAAATATATGAAACAAATAGATATTAATTTACAAAATAAAGGTGTGATTAATTACTTTTTTAATAATATTTAGTGTTTATGAATTTAAAATCTGTTTTGTGTAGTTTAAAGTATTTTAAAAGGTGAATCTCTATTTAACGAATTTTCCATATAACGAACTTTTTTTCGGGATTTAGCGACTTCGTTAAATAGAGGTCCTACTGTATATACATATATATGTTTTAATTTCGTTTTCAAAACTTTGGGCTTTTTTTATTTTGTTGAAGTCATTATGCCACGGGCAACGCCGTGCGCGTACTGCTAGTTATTAATAATAGTAACTCTTGGGCATATAATGAAGAAGTTTTCCTAGCCAAATGAAATTAAGAATACGTTTCCAAAGAATGGTTTCTAAACAAAAAATATCTGGTAAAAATCACAAAACTTTTAAAATGCATTTGTCAAAATGATCAAACAATAAGATAATACAATATCTAATTTGGTATTATTTTACCTATAACATTGTTTGCTTATTTTTCAGAATGAGATAAATTGCTTCTTGACATTAAATAAATTTGTTACGTTAAGCAGTATTACCAGAATTTGTCTCTAATAAGAGACAATATTAGACAAATATCAATTACACTGCTCGCAAAAATTAGGAGATATTGCAAAATAAAAAAGAAGCATTATTTTATTTTTTGATTATACAAGAACATCAGAACAACTAAGGGAGAGATGTCACTCTAATGTTCTTGTATAATATAAAAAAAAATGCTTCTATTTTTTTTTTTTAACTCTTTATATTCATTTCAAAATATCTCCTAATTTTTTTCAGCAATGTATTATTAACAATATATCAATATTATGCATATTATTAATAATTATCATTATAGTTTTAACTAAATACCACTACTTTATGGCTATTTATTCTTTGTATGTAATTTATTTTTCTATTACTTTAAGAAAGCAGATTATTTTTAGAACTTACATTATTCATAAATAAAGCATTTCTAGTCACCATATCCCTACAATTCGATGGAAATCTAAGTTATATGCATGAAAGTCAAGCAGCAAAATGACACTCGGGCTATGGTTAGGTGACTGCGGTAGTGAATATCAGTGATAATCCTTCAAAAATTTCAATTCATCCGAGACATTTCAGATTCATTTGATTCGAGATTCATTTGCAATTTTCTTTAAGACTGATTTACTATGGCGACTAAAAGGAAACGAGTTGTTTCCATGGGCGCGAGCTTGAAGAAGAGATCAGATCCGAGATCTTAAAATGACTCCTAAGGATGGAGTTAATGCTATTAATGCAACGTAGAATTACACAGAAAAGTGAGAGAAGGCTCTATATACGGAGATTGTGCGCAACTTTCATGCGATGGGATGATATAGCAGATAGAAAACATCAATCTACAGGGAAACAACTTCCTATCGCAATATTTTTTATTAAATAAAAAAATTTAACTCTTTTGTCTTCATTACTTTTAAAGTTGTTTAATTCTTTTTATTAAGACAAGTCTAGACAACGAATTTATAGGTTACATACCTACTCTTTTTATCTTGAAATACAGTGCACCATGAAAGATATTATGATGGTTCAAAGTATTTCACATAGAAAAAAATGTTTCTTTTCTCCCCCCTAATTACCCGACATTTTCACTTATCCAACATCATAAATCCTGCGTATGTCATGTAACTGGGACTTTTCTATATGGTTACATCTTTAGCAGCACAGCTCGTTTCTATGTTGACCAGCCACCATTACTTTCAGTAATTATTATTAAAAAATACTAAAGGTCTACCAAAATGTGCTGATGTGTTTATATTTTGCAGGTACGTCATTCGTCCTAGTCCCATCTGGAGCAAAAAAGTATTTCTTACAAGAGGTTCTATCCGTATCAAATCTCCCAATAAACTTCGCCGACAGGGAGCTAACAAATCGACAGAAGAAAATCTTCCGGGATCAACAGGTGATGAAACCGGTAAAGGTGACGAAGAAGAAAAACAGGGAACAACTGTTTAATGCTCACAAAATAACAATTTATACTTCACGAGCTTATACATCCGCTAATAAATTCCATTAAATTAATGCCAAAATACCTAAACCGGAAATACTGGAGGACATTACAAGAACATAATACTGAATATGTTTGAAGGTTTTTTTTTTACTGAATAAAGACAAGCGGAGAGAAGAAGCCTTCAAAGTGTTATTGTGAACAGTGTCGTAGCAAAGGCTAAGTGGTGCCCGGGCAATAATATGATTTTTTCGCCTCCAATTGTCATTAGAGCATAGCAAGCCCTGGACATGGCATTTTTTTCCTCCTAATCATCAATTTTTTTCTTTAAAAGGAGACATAAACGCTCTATATTTTGTCCCAGTGGCATCAATACCCCCCTTTATCTCCTTCCCATCGCCACACCACTGCAAGTGAAGCAAAATAATTAACTTTTTGACATAAACCCATGTGCAGCAAGAGAAGTGCATTCAGGATATGATGTTTTGTTTTTTTAAATGCCTCATATTTGTATCATTTAATGCATGTAAAGCATCGATAATCTGGCCTTCCTCGGGAGAAAAAATTCGTGGAATGAGATAAATGTATGCCGGTCATGAAGCACACATTTGCTTGGGAACAAAAAGTTTCTTTCACAAATAATTACAGTATCTCAAATGGTTTAAGGTTAATAGAAGAAGGCTGCTGAAATTGGACCACCTGGACACTTTTTAATGCAGAGTGATAGAGAAGTAATTTTAATAAAAAATAAGTAGCAGAATTTTTTTTTGCAGTTTATTTATCTTCAAAACAATGTAATTAACTTTTTATGAAATACACTTTTAAAAAGTAAAAAGTGGCTTAAAAAATTGGGTCATCACTCATTTAAGGATATTATTTACCCAGATTAGAACACTGGTTTCCAAAATTGGATCAAGCACAATTAAAACAAAAATATTTTTTGATTCTCAAATTATGTATGCACACAATGTATGAACCCAAGTGTGACATTTTATGCATTGTATCAGGTCTTCTTCCTTTGTTTCCTCACATACGATACAAAACTACATAACCTCAGTTTTTGTTCTTTTTGAACCAACATTTGACGTCTTTAACGTCATTTTATTGTTTCTTTTGCTTTGGCTTTTTCCACTTCCAATTTATGTTTATATACAGCAGATTATAACTGTTTTGGGGCTCTTTCACTAGTTCGAGATAATAGTCCCATTGATTTAAACAGTCCAATTTAGGCAACTGTTGGTGGTCCAATCTGAGTGCGCTTGAACCAATATTACAATGGCAATTAATAAAATACTAATTAATACAAAAAGCTACACTGTTAAGGGATTAAAAATAAATACGAGATCAAATAACAGTTAGTTTATGTTGTCGATGCTTCACTGCAAGGAATTCGTTAAAATTTTAAAAAGCTTTCATTAGCATTTATTCTCTCCATGAACCAAGTAAAGCAAGTTGACAAAATGGACAAACGTTAACAGAACGTGTATAAAGACAATACAGAATAAATAAGGAAACGTACGAACTCTATACAGGAGCAAAAAGGCTGAGACTAATATGAACTGAAATATTCGACTTGTAAGCGACAACAAATTTCTTACACTTTTTGAAGACGTCGAATTCTGCTAAAAGATGAACGAAAAAAGGCTGTGGAAAACTTAGATATTTTACTAAGTTAGGCTGAACAAATGTTAAATGACTTACTATGCACTTCAACTCCAAAGTTACGAGACATACCAAACATCTTTAAAGATCAAAGCGTAAAGTATTTATACACATTTTGTGCCTTTCTTAAATCTATTCACACAAACAAAAATATAACCCGCAAAGATGATAAATCTATACTCTAAGACTTGAAAATGAAAATAATTTTGGGGTGAAACAAAAAAAGGTAAACATAAAGCTGAGACTATTATTTTGAAGAAATGCATGCACAAGAGTAAAAAATGTTCAATATTTTTTGTACAATTGCAGAAATACATAGGAATATTTCTAAGATTTGGGAGCTTTATTCTTAGAGTAAGTATCACGAGTGGAAAATAAAAATGTAAATTATAGCTGAAGAATAATGTTGGAAACTTCAGATTACAATCTTCCTCTTGAGAATTATTTCATCTTTCAAATAAATGTTTAAGAAGTCGGAAAGAAACATTGATAGGACCAGTGTCAAGAATATTTTAAAATGCTCAGTAACATTTTGAATCTTCGTCTTTTCTAGCCGATAGTAAAATATAAAGAGTTTTGACTTTTCATATATATACTTATACACACATATATATCTATATTTGGTACCTGTTCTTGTAAATATTCCTTTACATTGTATTATGTAATATGCACTAAATTTCTACGTTTATTCTTCAAAATGCACCAAACAAAGTAAGGAGTATTGTTATTTTCTTCTTTCATATTGTAAAGAATTACAGCAGAACTCCAGGAATCCGAACTAATTGGGGCTGACCTCTGTTCGGATTCTGGGAAATTCAGATTATCCGGGAAAGTCAGTAAAATACTCTTGATATACCGAATGCGGTAGAGTATTGGCTGTGGGTGCTCTGTGAAGGCGTACGGAAAGAGCATGCGGCAATTAGCAAGGTACAGTGCAAAACAAGTTGAGGGTAAAGAGAAGATATCCGAGTTTCTTCCTACTAATTAAGGTGCTGTACTCATTCTTATAGACCAATTCGAACACTTCTTTTAAGTTAGGAATAAACATTAGCTTTGTTTCTGATTTGCAATTTTTTTTTTTTTATGCAGTAAAATTTTTTCAGAAAATTAGAAAAAGATGCTCGGATTATCCGAAATTTCGGATTCCCGGGGTTCTACTATATAACAATGAATACTACATACTTGAAAATTCAACTGATACTATTATGTTATTTTCTTTTGTACAATATAAATACTTAAAGCATTGGAAGCATCTCGGCTAATAAAATTCTAATTTATAAAAATTTCTTGCTAAATGAATAACTAGAACACTTCTATTTCTTTCATTAATGAATTTAATCCTACATGTAATGTTTTTTTTTTTTAATTTTCAATAAGAATTTTGTAAATCTATATAAAAAAAGAGTAAAAAATGTAGAAAAAAGTTAAATTCATTTTAAATTTCAATTTTGAATTAAATTTAATTATTTAAAAGCATTGTTTAAATAAAAATCTCTATTCAACATAATTATAACAACATAGTTATACATAATAAGCAAACAATTTTATAAATTATTGAAATTAAATTTTTAAAAAAGAAAAAAATGCAGAGGGACTAATATGTTACGGTTATGGTTTTTATCGCACAAGATCCAAATATGAATCACTGTACAGTATCGAGTTAATGAATTAATTTTTGTTTACCAAAAGACTTCTTTAAAAAAAAGTGAAGGATTCTTGTTCTGAATTTATCAAACAGAAAAATACATTTGTCTTTTTACAGCACAGAATAATATTCTAATGCTAATTAAATTTAATGTTCTAAGTCATCATAATGTGTAATGTATAGAGAACTAAAAGCAATTCAAATTTTATATAAGAAATAATTTAATGATATGCATAACTGTGAATCTTAATAATTCTTGTGCTTTAATTATTTTAATATAAATGCTAAATATGCTAATTAAAATAAAATATCAAGTGTAAGATGTTAAACGACAACCAAATAATTTAAAATTTTTCTCCAATTTGTTTGATACACCAAATCCCTCTTATGCATAGTAAGAAAAAAAATGCATTTCCTCAAATAGTTGAACAAATTTTTCTCACATTTCAGTCAAGGAATAAAAATCAAGTGATATCTCAAATTTTATACCCAAGCTCTTGTATTCTGTTCTTAAAATATTTCCTCGTAGGATAATTGGTTCAGATAATAAATTTGTTATTAATTAAAAAGACATGTCATTAAAATATAAAAATATATAAAAATGATGCTGTACAAATTAACAGATCACTTGTTTTCAGTTCAACAGTTTCTTCAGCATGCCAAATAGAATGCACAAAAATCATTTCTCTTTCCACATTAAATTGCAATATGTAGGTTACATATCATAAACCTATTTCTGAGAAATACTGTGACTGGAAACTTTACGAGAACAAAATGTCCTTCCTTTCTATTATCAGATTTATATATTTATCTTCAATTTTAAGCTCAAATATCCAGCTTAAGCTTAAAAGCCAGTATAAAAACATTGAAAACAAATTAACAATGGATTCTTAAATTAATATTGCTGACAAATTTCCTTCAACTGCTATACACAATTCCAAATGCAAGTTTTTCCAACAAGAAAGATTTTTTCTTAATTTTTATCCAATAAAACTGATAACAAAAGAAAGTGAGGTAAAGATTTATGAAAGACTTTTATATATTTGTTTAAATGTTAAAAGTATTTCAACCTGTATCCTCAGTATTAACAACAATCTAATTATTTAGAATTGTGCAATTTAAAAATATCTTAATTATTAATACTCTCCATTATTTAATTGAAAATATGACTTACTTCCCATCCAAATTAAATAAATAATTTAATGAAATAGAGATTAATAAACAAAAAAATGAATAAAGAGATTGTCATTGCATAATTAATTTATTTAAAATTACATTAAAGTATGTGTTCAAAAAACATTTATACCATTGTCAGTCGATAAATATACTGACACCAAGATGAAATTTGTCTATGATCATAGAAACTGGACATATTCCCTTTTTCATAAGTGATACTCAGAAAAATTAATTGAAAATTGGCCATATAAAATGGAAGCAATCATTTTGCCCTATCACTGCTTTATCTGAAACAGTGCCATGTTTGTTTTTAAAGCAACTGCCTCAATCCAATTCTGAACATATTCTTGTGTTAGATAGACAGTGATGCATGCTAGAATTTACAATATTTACTGTGAGAATGAAATATTTCAACATTTGATGATTCTAATCATTTTGCAATCAATGATAAATTTAGACACGACTTGTGCAGATGAGACAAACAACGATAGGCAACCAGTAATGCATAAACAATGAGTAAAAAAAAGGAGCTAAAATAAAAATATTACACAAGCTGTAAAAAAATAAGCATAATAATAAAAAAAATTAATTAAAGAGATCCATAGTGATATCATGGTGATAAATATCTTAATTTCATATCAAATGGAAAATAATGGAAAATTCATATCATAATGTGCCCTGTCTTCAAAAGATATGGTTTAAAAAAATTAAGAAGTGAAAATATTAAACAAAATATTGTAGTTTCAAATTGCAATGTGAAATACATATTATTGAATATAATATTGTTAGCTATTAAAAATAACAAATGATTATGAGAAAATGTGAGATAATAAGATATAAATATTTATAAAGTATCGAAATAACATACTACTAGAGGTTATGATGGCTATTGTATATCATTTCTTAAACAGCTAATAAAAAGCTTTGAAAAACTCTTTATAATATGACAAGTAAATATGCCATAGAGCAAAGAGAATCTATATATTTCTATATCATGCAACTAAACTTTTACTACAAGCTCAGAAATACAAAATTATAATTTAAATTAATTAAAAAGTGTAAATATTGAGAAAAAAATGAGATACGACATTTTACTCCAGTAAGAAATCTTATGCATAAAACTGTCGAGTCATTTTTATTTCAAAATCACCATCTGATTGTTTTAAAACTTAAATATATGAAATTAACTCCTTACCAGTGTATCCCAATCTCAGTTTGAGCATCGACTTGTGGCATTTTTCACTTATAATCTAAAATCAAGTCATTCTTGGACAGTATCATTCGATATATCCATTAACATCTCAACTGTTCTGTGGGCTATTAGTTTCATCAATATGACAAACCATTCCCAAATAGAAGGAGATTAACTAATTAGACAATACAGAATGCTGCACTGTTAAGGAGTTAAAAGATTTTGAATACTTAACAAGTTAACATTTCCATTTTAAATTTTGGATATTTAATTTATTTTCAAACAAACCATCCCAAATATGAAGAAAATTCAAAATTCATAACTATTGCTAAACACCCAATACTTTGCATTGTCCTTTTAAGAGTAGATTAGATTTAAGGGCTAGAATATGCGAACATCTTTAGATCGTCCTCATTGCAACACAAATTTAGCCAAGTAGATTCTTCATTAATAAATTCAAAATTAATAAATTTCTATACAAGCGAGTCATCTTCATAACCACACATGTGGCACACAGCTAAATTACTCATTTGCAACTTGAATATCAGATGCCTATGTAATGCAATAACTCTTTACTTATATATGTCTCTGTGTACATATTTTTTCGACATTTTTTCTTCACTTGTTTGATGATTATGTGTGAAATCATTCTTCAGTGTAAACAATCCATCAATATGTAATATATCCTATCCTTTCAAATGTTGACTGTGATGAAGCCGCCTTTCCTGAATAATAAATTTTTCTATTTCCAATGAGTTAGCATCTCATTTATATTTTAACTCATTCACAGACATTGACCACTTTGGAAATGTGTTTGACATGGCAACTCAATTTCACAATGCTTGTTAATGATCAAAAACATATCCTTATATTTGAGTCAAAATATTGTCAGATGTCCAGTGCAGAGTGTATGGCTCAATGTCATATTCAAGGCAGCATTTTAAAAAATGTGTTTTGAGTTAAAAGTTACAATAAAAACTATAGTACAGAACAATGACATTAAATAGCTCTAGCAGTAAATATCACTTTATGACAGATTTATGACACTGTTAACCCAGGTACTTATCACACCAGACTTATTCACTAAGGGCTTAAACTCAAATGTTTTCTTTTGTAGCTCTGACATTGTTCTTCTAGGGATGAGACATTCTGAGAATATTAACTTACAAGACATTAAAGAAAGATTCATAATAAAAAGCAATCTCTCTTTCAAATATAAAACTAATCGGGCTTTCCACTAACAACACAAGCCATACAAATCAGAAAGTAATGAAATACTATTGTTTCTTATCCTGTAAAGTTTTTGTTATGTAGTTATTCAATAAGAATCTTGTCAGTCAGAATAATTAATTGCTACACCATCAAAAATGAAATATGAAAGAAATATATAATATACTTATTTTCTTTGAAAAAAAAATGCATAAAACATGCTTATAATTTTTTTTTTTTTTAATCATACGAGATTCTTTAAACTCTTACAAGTAAAACACAATCCCAACTGATAACAACCTTTGAAACTTTATTATTACTTAACTGAATTATTGGCAAAAATGGTCACATGAATTTTCCAATGTATTAGCAGTATTTATGTGCGAGATGATACACATTCAATACAGCATTTATTTTGTAAACAATCTATTCAGGTGACAGATCAAATCTTTTGAATAAACTAAAAAATATTACTTCCATTATGAGAAATTTCAGAATCGTCAACAAACTTTTAAAATTTCATAGAAAATTTTATTTTTCATTTTTAAAAGTGTAAGTCATACATACAAATGATATTTCATGAATGATGTTTTAACAATATCTATGTACACACAGTATTTAAAAAAGTAATTTCTATCTAAGAATCAGTCTGTGATTGAATAATTCCTGGCCTCAAAGCTGCTAATGTTATCAATATAGCTTCCTAAAAATAAATAAATAAAATCACAATAAATAACAGAAAAATAAACAGCAATATATCTTCAAAATATGATACCTATACTCAGTATACCAAATTCTGTTTAAAATAATATATTTTAATCTGTTATGAATTTTTGTTAAATAAGCTGCAAAAATAAATTAAAACTGAGTAGTATTCTTAAATTTAAAAAAATGTAATAAATCAATGATATATTTTATGAAGCATTTCAGACACTTTATAGGCGATATTTAAACCTTTTATCTCAAGCAACTTAGAAACTACATCCAAATTATTCAATACAATGTGGCGAGTAACTATTATACTTTAGAATCTAAAAAGCCATTGTCTTTATTGCAAAAGTATTTGAACTTATTTGCAAATATTGCATATAAATAGGGATTAAAAGGAATGCAATAAAAAAGTGAGTATAATATTTAAAAAAAATACATTAATTTTTGATTTAAAGCAAAAGGAATGTTAACAAATGCTGAGAGACATTACATACACTTTAAAATTATTTCAAACAATTCTATACAACTGAAAATATTTTAGCTTAGTCACATTCCAATCTAAACCAAAGCATTAAAAGTAGACAATTCAGTATGCCTAGTCTCAGTTGAGGCAAACATTAAGTTTACAGATTCCTCAAATAATTTAATTAAAGTTTCAGAACTTGAATCTGTAAGCACTCTGAGGTGGGCATGAATGAGCTTTCCACATCAAATGCTTATAATCACTAAAGTAAAGATTTTTTGCTTTCAATTTCCATTTGGTAATTAAACTTTGAATGCTGTTTAATTTCCCATAAAAATTCAGGAGTCAAAATGTTAGAAGGGTTTTTTTATTTTATTTTATAGAATGATGTTTTACCCCAACATTATCACTAACTTATCAAATCTCATTAATTATGGTCCATCTAAAAACAAATAACTGCATTAAAAATTTTTTAACACTACTTAAATTTGAAAAGATAATTACTTCTGTTCTTATAGTTCTAGAGCCTTGAGATGGACATGTATTGAGATAGTAATTGAACAGCTCACTAGGATCACTGGCTTCTATTGTTTCATCTCCTTCTAAGCAGCTCTCTAAGCCTTTCAGTCCACCAAACACAATCAGAAGATGCCTGGAAAGAAGACAGAAAAGCATTACACTACATCTACTTGTATATTTTACAGCAGTAACGTTGTTTAAACTAAATCGAAATCAATGCTATTTTATTAAAACTAATTTAATTAATTGTAGGACAAAACATTTAAAGGTATTTAAAAAGTATGATTTGTCAAGAATGAAATGTCAATTCTCAAAGAAGCACTCATTTACCATTAATTGATTTTTTATGGATAGAATTATATAAGAGTGCAGTAAAAAAAATTCAGTATTATTAACAGAAATCAGTTTATTACATTAGAAACATTTTCAAAAATATTCATTTTGCCTTTAGCTTAAAACACTTTATAATTAATTTCAACATATCTAATCCATATGTTTTTATACAGTTAACAGACAGGATCATTTCTCACAAAAGGGAAACATTTTTAAATAATAAATTAAAAATAAAATAATTTTCTGTACTTCGTTCAGTTACGTATTGCCTATTTTATCGTTGGCTTAATCAGCAAACACTGAGTTTATTAATACTACATATATTTAATTTTTTTAGATAGTCTACTGTAATTGCAGAAAAAAAGAAAAGAGTTTCATTTTGTTACACTCTACTTATATTTTAAAAAAATTAGATTCTGTTTTAATAAAAAAAAAGTATTATTAAAACTGCTTGATATTACAAGTCTTTTGTTTTTTTTTCAGTAAATACAGAACATGACCCCAAAGCTTTATTGATAGTGTTGATGACATTTAAACCAATATTATTTAACTGCGCTAAAATATTCACTAGGGATCAAGCTTTTAGGTGTCTGAAAACTATTACATAAATCAAATTGAAAATGCCTTGTATAGACTTTGACAAATATCTTTTACAAGATTGTCATGTGGCTCATAAATGACATTGGAAAGTTCTACTTATGTTGAATTTGCTATTCTATTTAACACTGACCAACATGTTTATTTTTGTCTCTTAGTTATATATTTTCATATCAGTTTGGCATAAAATATTTGGTATCAAATTACCATTTTTTTTAAAAAGTTTATTACAGGTTTGGGAGTTTATTATTCTTGTATTTCCTAGCTCTTTGTTATTCAATTGTAAAATTTCTTTTATAATTTGAATAGATGTAACATATTCATCTCTTTATAGCTGCTTTAACAATGTCTTCGAAACTCTTTGTAAACAGTGGTGATTTTAATTTGAGAGCAAAGTTTTAACATTTTAAAAAATTGTATACTGTTATTTCATAACAATACTTTTGATAAATGTTATACGA
>BGPR01004991.1:0-13298 GCA_013235015.1 Araneus ventricosus
TTCGCATTTCCGCAATAAAAAATTATTTACTATAAATTCTCTTATTCTATGTAATATTCAAGTTTTAATACAATGCTTCTTTTACATATTGTCAAGTATTCGGTAAGTTTCGTACAATTTGATGTAAAACTCTGCATGTTATAAGCAAAAACCATGCTGGAGAATTTGGGATTTTTTAAAGAAACCTTTATATTTACCCGAATATTCTTGTATTTTGACGAAAATGCTTGTAAATATTATGTAAATCAAACAAACCATTGATAAAAGTTTCAAATCATTATCAGCTTTCTGTGAAACGGGATGGGTCAAAATACAGTTTCGTCTTCCTCACTTTTTTGGTCGCCCCCCTCCTCAATGCCCTCGTGACCAAATCTTTACTGTAAAATGTGAGTTAAGGCAATTATATATCCCATGATTCTCTGCAACTCATTGCATAGTACTGTATCTTTAATAAATCCTAATTATTCGTCCTTAAAATTTGGCCACCAGTGTATAAGGGAGAGCCGTCCCGTATTAACTACGATCGTCAACCCCAGTGGGTTTCGCTTAATAAACTGTTTCACTGAATAATGAGGTAACTTCAGATTAGTATCAAGTTCCCAACGTTGTGTGTTGCCTTGTACCTTAATAATTTCTCTTACGTTTCTCCTATTATTTAGGAAGAGATCGTGAATACAATATTTTTTATTGAGAAATTGGGTTTTAATACCACTATTTGGTTTTCACCCTAATAATGTTACTTACTTATATTGATTGTATTCTAGAAAAGAAATGTTTTCCGGTGCATGTATAGATTTAAGTAATATGTATTTTCTGTGTTTCTTTTTTCCTTAAGCTAGTTTCAGTCTGAATAAATGATAACAATTAAATAGTTTAGCGAGAGAATGGAATTAAGAAGAAAAAGTTCCTGGCGGCAAAGAATCTTTAAATATATCTATAGTTAACTCATTCTGGTCAAGTGGTCACATTCTAAAGCCACCTTTTAATCCGTATTTGTGTTGTGGGCCAGTGGTTTGTAATTAAAACCACGTGCTTTTCGTATATAATTCCTATATCACCTGGATATTATGCACTCCGTTAGATGTTTCTTCGACATCCAGTCATTTTTAGGGTCTTAGGAGCATGGTTTGTTCTGGCAAAATTCTAAAGTACCAGTAGTTTCGATATGAAACCATCCAAATTTTTTTAATGTTTATAATTTTTGAGTTTTCAGTGTTAAGCAATAATTTTGTACTGTAACGAGATTTGTATTTCAAAGAAATAATAGCAATTTTCCTTTAATTTCATTTATTGGTTCCCAATGAATTATCATGCACCAAAACGAGAAATTAAGTTAGTTATATATAAAATGCCGGGGAAATAGGGCTTCCAAAATCAAAAGCTCCCATCTTATATTTGTTGCATTAGTGTTATACACGAAAAGATCGTTGTCTAATAGACCGTTTAATAATAGAACATATTTCGAAAAGAGATAAAAGACAAGGCATATGTTGTTGTGGTTGTGGTTTTGTAAAACTATTACTGAACTAATAAATATAATATTATATTCTTGATGCAAAAATATATTCTCTAAAAATATATTGTTTCTGTTCCCTTTTATTGCATTCTTTGTGTTTTTTAGATTTCGCATTTTATCTGTCATTGTTATTATACAAAATAAATATTTGTAAAACTGGCTTTGTTTCTATGAGAGCCTATATTTCTATCGAGTCAAAAAATATTCCAGTTCACTGTATAATAAACTTTAACCCTTAAAAGCCGGATTTTTAAAAATTGATTTTAAAATGTATTTTGACTTTGATTTCACAGGAAAAATAGGAAAACACAAGAAAAATATTTTTAAAAATCTTATTTTGTTTTAAGTATGGTTTACGGCTAAAAAACAGTTTCTTATCAACTTACAACACTGTGCTTTATTTCGGAAAAAATTTCCTTGATAAAATAATGTCAAACACAGATGAATTTTAATAAATAATAATACGGATAAAGAATTTCCTTCAACATTGTAGAATAAAATATGGTATTCTCAAGCGTACAAAGAAAGCTAAGAAGATGCAGCCTCAAGTGGAAAATATCAATTTACTTCTTTTATATCTGCACTCAGGATGACATCTGCATGTTATTAATTGATTTAATAAAAATTTCAGTATGTATCCTATTGGCAACAACAGGCATTAGAGCTTCTGTCTTATTTTCAAGATTTTAGACAACAATGGGTATGTTGCTTAAAAGCAACATTGGGCATTTAAGTGTTAGGCTTTTTATGATGATAATCATCATTTTATCCCTTAATTTAACTCTTTAAATTATTTCGTTTTCCAATCATTTACAGCATAACAGAATGTTCAGCAAGATGCATTACAAGTCACTTAGTACGCAGTTTAATCGCATTAACAGTATTCTAAAAAATCCCCATAATTTTTTTTTTACTTCACTGCAACTAATCTCTTAATAAGTAAAAAAAGGAATTTACGCTCGAGATATTCCTCCCCGTATGAATATTTATACCAAATTCGCCTGAAATGATTAAGCAGTAAAACTTGTTGCTGCTGCTTCAAAACCTTACAAATTTCGAGCTTCATCTTATAAAGTGCCTTTACTGCTCCACATTAGTCACTCGCTTTACGCAGGCTACGCTGGGGGACCTAAAAACGAATAAACCTAATGGACCTAAATATAAATGTCCTTCTCATTCGAAGCGGGACTCCAGCATATTAAACACCTGCCCTGATGTTAATCGAGAAAGCGCATTATGCGCTTTACCTGTTGAAGAACGCGCGCGCTGTGATTACGTAAACACTGGATTTTTGGCTCGGAGCCTAAAATCTTTAATCAGTTATGAAGGAAGGAGGGTAGAGTTTTGTTTCTACAGTGATTGTCAATAATTTTTCTTTTTATTTTGCAGTTGTTTTTGCTGGGTGTAAGGTTTCAAGTAATCGATATCTCATCGGTACTGTTTGTTGACGTGTAAACAATCATAAAAAATATGTTTTCTTATCGATGTGTGCTGGAGTAAACGGACACCTATTTTGAAAGGTACTTTTCTAAACAACGCTTGCTCGAACTGAGAAGTTGTTGTTGTGAAATTCGCGTTCACTTTAAAAGTGGGTAAATTTTGAAGGTCGCAATCGCCTTGGATGAAAAAGAAATATATTTGATGCATTCATATTCATTTTTATGATCTATCTGTTTCAAGACAGAATTTTTAATTTTTCTACAATATTTTTATTTTTCCTTGTAGAAACAGGTTTTCACCCCAACAAAATTTATTTAGCATTTTCCATATCACTAAATTCATTTCAATTTTACACTTCTCAATTTGAATTTTTAATCTGTGATGCAATTATCTTTTCCACTACTTGCTAAGTCCTTTCACTTGCCACATTTGCAGTTAGATGAAACAGGTGATTATAATTAAAGTTGTTTTTTCAAAACTATGTAAAGTTGCACTTTCAAAACACTGAACTACTAGTCAGAATGTCCTAATATTTGATATAATATGCATAAAACAATGAAATTTTGGGCGGGGGGGGAGGAAAAAATTCTTCAAAAATTTACCGACAGTTATCGCTGTCAGGGTTATCATAAAGAAAGCTCAGAAAGGAAAAATTGCTTTGGAGTGGGGATGTCTCATACTTGCCAAACACGGGAATGCTGTCAGCCGAAGGGAAACAAAAGCCTGCTAGGAAAAATGACAAATTTTAAGAAAGCAATAGTATATGTGAACAGCGACAACATTCATGGCAACATCACGAAAAGTAACTCATGAAACAAAAACACCTATGACCTTCCCAAGAAATATTCAATGTGCTGTACACAATTTTTGAAGTAATTTTTTCCCTTCACCAAGCAAAATTCCATCGCTTCAAGTGCATTCAAGTCAAATTTCAGGTAATTTTGACCAGTGGTTTTTAGTTCACTGGGTTTAAAAATAATAATTTTAATTATAATCACCCTAGATTATGTGGACTAAAACTGTAGAGCGGAAAATCTAGTAGGTAAGAGACAAGTCTTATTCTTTGCGTCTCGTTTCAGATGGGTTAGCCCAGCATGAGCAGCGCGGACGTGGCTCCTGATCCAAAGGACGCTCCATTCCAACTCTACCCGAAAGACGCATCCACCGAAAACTGTCAGTACTCTCCGAGGTCAAGAACCTCTCTGCCGACGGCAGCCCACTTGTTCCTTCCCGAGTCGAGAACCTTCCTGCCATTCAGAAGAACTCCATTCTCACAGGTATGGACTGCAGAATCCAGAGATCCCCTGCCATTGTTTCTCCTGTCCCTAAAGTTCCCATCTTTTCGTTTTCGCCCCGCTTATTTGAATGTTTGAATGCCAGGCAGTGTGGTCACGCTCCTTCCGTTAAGTGCTCTACTCAAAAAGCAGAGGCGAATCAACTGCACCCTGGCATTTTGTCGCTTCGCATATTTTCTGTTAATGTTCATTGATAAACCGTGTTTCTCCGAAGATAAGACACAGTCTTATATTAATTTTTGCTCCAAAAGACTTAGGGATTATTTCAAGGGATGTCTTATTTTTTCATCAACAATTTACATTTATAAATGGGGAATAATCGCATTTATTTTCTATACTTTCATGCAGAAAAATTTACATTTATTCAAATACAGCCATATTGCCTGCTTACGGAACATCGTCATAAAGCCACTTCAAAAGGCAAATGCTTGAATATCAACCCTGCGACAACCAAATATTTGTCTGTTCTGTCAGCGCTGTATTTACAGATGATGTCCTCCAACTCAGTACATAATGGTTGCCGACCTGATCTACACTTACGCTCTTTCTTATTTCCCTCGTCCACCTACTGACTGAAGCCATCGTGCTTTGATCGCCATTTTCGGACCATTCGATGATCCAACTTCTCTTTGCAGAAAGCTGTAAGATCTTCCACATTTCCTTATTATACTTAACGGAATAGCTCTTTCTTTTTTGTAGCCATCCTATGGAAGATCAAAATATTATTTCATCAAGTACTGATCGTCCGTTGTAACACACAACGAAATGAATACTGATGAATGATACGATGAAATGAACTAATCGCGGATACCTACGTTATTTATCAAATACTCACGTGTGCTGTATCTGTACTTCGATTTGTCATTCAGCAATAAGCATGGCGCCTGTCTGGATAACTTAAAGAGCTTATTTTGGGAATAGGGCTTACATTGCGAGCATCCTGAAAAATCTTACTATGCTTCTTTTTTAATTATGTCCCATTATTGGGTAAATACGGTAGAAGCTTAGGAGTCACTTGATAAGTAGCGAAACAGAACTGTCACGTTGTCTCGCACTTTTCGACCTCATTACCTTACTTTACACCACCTCCACCCCCGTTTTTAGAGATGTAAGGCTCCTTTCCAGTTTGAAAGTATCCAGAATTTCAAGGGAAAATTGTTTTGGGAATTTATCTTATATGACGACTGCAACAAAATTGAAAGCGGTTGTATGACTAAAATGGTGAAATTTGTAAAACTTTCCAATTGTAATTATTGCGCAAAGTTTTAATCCTCTTAACCCACCTATAAAATATGTTGAATGCTGAAATAATAGAAGTAAAATCAAGTATTTAAAATATCCACTATATCACTTCGTAACAATGTTCACTGCCACATTTTGTGCATAGGGGGAGATGGGGTAGATTGATACGCGGGAACATTGATACAGTTCTTAAAATTTTGATGATTGTAATGGTTCAAGATGTTCATATCCCCTCATATATATTCCACTGTAACTCTTACCACACGGTATATTTTTCGGCCACCTTAAGTCAAAACTTAATTTATAAATGATTCAAACCGCTAATCTTCTAGTCGAAGTAAATTTTACTCTAAGTACATGTTGTGTGATTTCTTTCACTAATTATGTTTTCCTGCCAAGGAATCTTCCCCAAAGATAGGAAAAATTATTTATTTTTCTGAACTATATTAGGCTTTGGGGTTTTTTAGCGTTGATTTTGCGTGAGCCGTTGCTTTAAGTAAAAAAGTCTCTTGAGGAAGATTAATACACTTGACTCCGGGGCACATTGATACGCATATTCTGTGTGTATCAATACACCTTAACAGCAACTACTTTACTAAATCGTCTTCAGAAATGGAAAAAACTCAAAAATAAACTATCTAAGAGAAACTCGCAATTAGTATTTATTTAAAACAATGGACACGATTTGAATTTCATTGCAAAAATGAAAAGTATTGTTGTAAATTAGGTTTAAAATATTTTTTACGAATTTATTAAAATTGGAACAAAAATGTACGGAAACTTAATTAATATCATCGAAAAGATGATTTTTTGTATTTTCAGATGGTGTGAAAATTATTTTTGTGCTATATTATTTTCGTAAGTCATCAAGGAAGAACCCGAAAATTTACTTTAATTAGTTAAAATTTCCATTCGGCTTCATTCCCTATCTCCAAAGTATTTTTAGACACATGCACACATTCTCCTTTATTATTTGTAGAAACAAATTATTTTCATTATTGCTCCAATTTTCCAGTCTCATTAAAAATGTTGAATTTTGATTAAAATAAAAGTTTGTTACTTTGTTAAACTTTTAAACCTTGATTTGGAATTTAAAGTTTATTGATAAAACACCTTTTGTTTTGATCCCACACCTATTAACCATCATTATTTTCGATATCTACGTCTGTATCAATGTACCCGTTGTATGCGGCAGATTGATGTAAATCCATTTTTAGGAAAAAAGTGTAATGAATATTTTATTATTTCATTTATGACCAAAACTCGACTGAAATCCTATATTAGATTACCAAATGCATAAATATAGTGTATTAGTTCTAATTATTTCCGTTGGTAAAATCATTTTTAGCTTTCCAAAAAAAGTGTATCGATGTCCCCGTGTTCTCCCTATATAATAATTACACGTATAATAAAAATGCACATAAAAAATGCTGAGAAGACGAAAAGTTTAGCTATTTATTTTAACACTATAATATTTTTAGGCTGGCATTCCTTCTGCATATTGGTGATATAAAAATAGTTATGCACAGAATGCAACGCTCTACTGGGTCGATCGCTAGACCTGAAGCTACCAAATTTAACAAAAACATAATTTGGTAATAGGAATGTGCATCTCCGACCGATTTTTTAAAAATTTTAGTTAGAATTTTAATGAATTAAAAATTAAGCGAAATTTTAACTTTTTTCCGTGATAACTTCCGAAAATATTACAACACAAAAATGGATTTTCCACATATGAAAATTTAAAAAATTAACTTTTCAGTCATATGAATTTTATTTCTAAGCAATGTTTTCTTTAATAAAGTTTCAAAATTAATTTTAATCACATTGTAGCAATGCATTTATTGTTGTAATGAAATTCAAACCAATCTTATTGTTTCGCCAAATCTTCACTCACGAGTTTTTTGGCTAATAAAGTAACAACTAACTGAAAAGGATATTTTTTTAAGTTCGTCAATTTTTAAACACTGCTTCTCTTTCCTGTAATATAATTGCAAGTATTCATTGAGTATCCGTAAATTGCGTGTTGAAAAAATTGTTACGCACAGAATGCAGCGGTTAAAGCAATCAGTCTAGACAAGGCAGATGAATCAAACCTAAAACATATTATCTTGCTGCGAATTTTTGGAATAGCGATACGAATTTCATTTGTTTGATGATCATTAAACCTTGTGCATTGAACCATATTTATTACTAATATAATAGCCCAGATCTGTCCCTCACTGATCCGGTAACGCTCTGACGTCACCAACAATAAAATTCGCGCCATAGCACTGCGAGACGTTAAACAGCATTATTTCATTGTTAGAGCACCTAAATTTCAGTAATTTTTAATTTAAAAAGTAATTGTCGTTCTAATTTCAAATTTAATAGCTCTAAAATAGTGAAATAAAATTTTCTATCGATTAATATAAAATTTATCTCGCTATGATCAATAGTTCCCGAGAAATTTTAAATTATATTAATCATATATTTCAAATTAATTTCCGTTTTTTAATATAAAGTAGTAAATTACGTCAGGGGTATATCATGCGCGTGATATAGTTTGGATACCACGTTGCATCTGATTATTTATTGCAATCGTGATGATATAATTTGATAATATTTTTTGGCAACGTTAAAATTTACAGAAAAACATCTTAAGTACAAGGAAAATTGTTAAACAACGAAAAATACTTCACAATCAATGTTGTTTACCAAGAAGTTTTCTGAATAAAGAAATATGTAAAAAAATATGTAAATAAAAAAATATTTCCTGTCATAAAACATATGTTTATTTTATTTGTTTTTAGTCAAAGTTAAACATTTCTCCCGCATATATATATATATCTATTTAAACACGTCAAATTTGACGGTAAATCTCTCGAATGAAGAGGCAATTTGCACCCGTCATACCATGACGGGTGATTTTCTAGTTATTCTATATTAACTTAACTACCACTCAAAGGTACACTTCATAACATACACAGAAATATACAGTGATTGCATATGGAAGAAAAGCTTTATGATTTAATAAAAGAACTAGACGCCGAAAGGAAAATATGAAAGGAACTGTTCAATAGGATTAAAATATATGATCTTTCAGCTTCATCATAAACTAAAGCGAGTCCCTCATGCATCTTTATTTATTCTCAGCAGACAATACGTTCTTAAAAGTCACGTGTCGTTCTTTTAAATTTTCCAGTAAAACATTATCTATGTAAATCTTTCACAAATGTTCGTGGGCGTAAAGCTTAGTTTATTCGAAACTTATTAATCATCATCTTTCTTTAAATCCGTATGGAGAAAGGAGAATTATGATGGTGTGCATACTGAAACGCTGTCCCTGGTTTTTGAGACACTGCATTATGAATGTAAATATTGGGTATTAGTGATATATTCTCGTCTAAATGCTTGTTTAAATCTTCGGTGTGTTTGGGATTTATTTAGATGAATAATGTTTCTAAGGAACGTTAGTTCCTTATCTTATCTTTATAGTGAAAGGAAATGAGTCCTAATACTACACATTTTGTTAGTTTAGATTTGAATATGATTAGAAAATTCTTGTTGAAATTTTTCTACATACAATAATAAAAGGCAAGAAATGTTCCTTAGCTTTTACTAATCTTAGAAAATTTATCGAAATCGTTAGTGGAATGTTACGACAATTCCCAAAACAAATGAGTTTTTTTATTGTGAATTAAAAGATCATGTTATTATTCTAGTCCTTTCGATAAGCTATTTTTAAATTTTATGCATTCTTATTTTCATTTTATGCATTGAGTTTTTGGACGTACATGAATAAATATTTCGTTCTGAATGAATTAGTCTATTATGATCATATTCACTGATTCCTTGGGGTGTTAATGAACCTTGATTCAAAGAACTAATAATGAAATCTGCGAGAGTTTTCGCCACCTGACTTACCTGTTTGCTTCCACAGTATGTCACATTTTGTGTTTAGCTTCGTCGTATATTGAACAGAATCGAGTGTGCATTCTGCAATAGTACTTTTTCCGGTTGGCTGATTGAGTCCAAACTTTAATTCAGATCTACAATTTTGATGTCAGGAGCACATACTGAAATTCATTCGACTAGCTTGTTGCGTTTTTCACTTATCATTTTCACATACACAGGAATAGATAGACCGATAGACAATCAGAGTTATCATTTTTACATGCACACGAATAGATAGACCGATAGACAATCAGGGTTATCATTTTCACCTGTGCACTGATTTATAGAATTTTAGACTTCTCATTGACATTTCTAAATAACGTTAGGAAGGCTAATGGATTTCGTTTAAAATTTAATACACATCTGCAATTTTGTTGTAAAATCCACATACCATATTTCATTCATCTGGCTCATTTCGTTTTTGGTTTGTCAAGTTCACAAATAAACAGAGATAATTCTATAACTGTCTTTTTCGGAAGCAGAGATGTCTAATATCTGAAGGTTTTTCAAAATCTAGAGATCGAGTTTCTTGACGATTACAATACTTTCAGCCTGTGCACTTCGTTATTCGAGACAGTAAAAAAGACGCATAATTGGGTGATATGTTGTGCATTTTCCTCAACAATAACATAATGATGCATACAATGTCTTATCTGAACTGAAATCAGAAAACTACTTTCACTTGACTTGTTTCTCAGATATTTAATTGGAAAGATAATTCAGATTATTTAATTATTACAGCTAAAAATTTGTTTCATTTGAAAATTTACTATTTTAGAAGTATGAACCTTTATCTTGCGAATGCCGACTGAGTTTGCCTCAATGGGAAATTAAAATATTTGTCAAAAACTATAATGATTGCATTTGTGTCTTGGCAGCTAAACATTGTTATAAAAATGTAAGTCACATGATGGAAATATTGACAAATTCAAACTCGATTGTCTTCGTTTTAAGCTAGAGAAAATCATTCTCGGCATTTCTACTGCATTACCATGACAACAGCATTAAAAGAGATTACGGTACTAAAATCCTGAAAATTGTATTTCGCTTTTCGAGGAACGTTTTCAGCTACTTGATTCACTTATAAAACATGTCATATACAAAAATAACGCTGTTTATAATGGAAATCAAGAATATGAAAACTTCTACCAAATTAGTTTTATAGCAATTATCTAAGAAACGGTTAATGACTATGTGCAAAATGTTTGTTTTGTTATAAACATACTACTCTGATCATAAAGTATCGAAACTGCTGTCATAAAACAAAAGGTATTAATTTATTTGTCAATATGTATCACATCTCCACCAAAGTGTAAACGCCAGCAGCCGTAGTACAAGTCACAAGAGTTTGGGTGCCAGTGGTTCAATACAATGATCTGGGAATGCGCAAGAGATGATTGCCATATCGGACGTCAACTGAATATAGACGATTACTTTAAAACGGCGGCATTTCGTTAATGATATTAAACGCTTGTAAATATTGTTTTTATAATCTAAATTCTAGTTAAAATTCTAGTTATTAAAGGTATTTTAAAGGTTAATGTCCTCTATATTGTTAACCACTACGATCAAGTGGCAATAATTTGGACGAACTAACGAACTTCAAGTTTTAACAAAATTAATCTCCTACGACTAAAATGCACTTCTGCTAACGTTTTCTCCAATTCTCAAAAGATCCCCTAAAGTCGTTTTCGTGAAGCCACCTTCAAGGTTTTAAACGAATTTTCTTTTATTGCATCAATAGACTCAAAACGGTGTCTAAAGAGGCAGTTTCAACCGAGGAAATAAGAAAAAGTTACTTGGTGCCATATCAAGTGAATACGAATCTTGTGTAGCTTTATTTTTTAAATCATTTATCAAAAAAAATCACGAAAAAAATGGCATTGTGAGAGGGTGTATTATCGTGGTGGAAAACCCATAAGTTATTTCGTCACAATTAAGATTGTTTTCGACAAATTGCTTCACACAAACACCGTAAAGCACTCCATTAATATCCTTTATTGAGAGTTTGGCCAGTTGGTAGAAATCTCTAACGCAAAACACCACGACAATCAAAGAAAACAGCCAACATTATCTTGATTTTTAATTTGATTTTCTACCTCCTTTATACATTTTATAACCCAGAGACACTCTTTTTTTAATGAACAATCGTCTTTAAAGGCTTTTGAAACTTTTCAAATGTTTTTGTAGCAGAAATTGCAATCCGGGACACAAATTTAATGCATGTTTTTTGCTCGATTACATTCGCCATTTTGGAAAATCGACAGTTAGAATTCTTATCTCATTAAAAACGAATTTATTTTCAGACGATAATATGAAATCAAATACTGAGTGTTGTCAGATGTTTATAAAAGTTGTCGAAATATTTGATAAAAGTTTTCAAAAGATTTCTAGCATATATGTATTATAAATGTAGCATTCCCCATACATTTTAATTGCAGTAGTATGATGAAAACGCAGAGAGTAAAAATAAACTATCTCGTTTTCATAATCAGTACACCTTATAATTTGAATTACATTTATAACACACTTTTATTATAACACCTACATGAAAACACTGTTCAAGGCAAGCGAATAAAATGTATACAGAGACTGCATATGAAAGAGCAATTTCATAGCTTGTTAAAAGTACCAGATGCTGATGCAATTTATTAATGGAATTGTTCAGTAGAATAGAAATATCTACATAATCTTCCAGCATTTTAAATAAATGACGTCTATAATACATCTTTATTTTCCTAACAGATAGTATGATTTTTAAGTCTCGTCGTTCTTTTAGATCTTCCAGTAAAACACCATTAATATAAATATTTCATATATATTCGGGGGCGTAAAGCTCTGTTTCTTCGAAACTAATTTAGCATCGCCTTTTATAAATCCGTATAGAAATGAATTACGATATATTATATTTATTATTAGAGTTATGATATATTATGAAATATTTGAACTGAAATGTGACTCTCTTTTAAATCATTGCGTTATGAATGTGAATACTAGTTATTAAGGTGCATTTTAGTTTAAATATGTATCTTCTAATGTTCAGCGTGGTTATTGAGGGATTTATTTAGTTGAATATTTCTTCTGAAAGATTTGGTTTTTCTTCTTAGCTTTAAAATAAAAAATATTATGAGAAAAAGATTTCTGTAGTTGCTCACTTTGCTACTGCAGATGTGAATATAATTTAAAAATCTTTTTTCAGATAGGAATGATTCCTAATATATTAATGAGTGAAAAGAAATATTGTTTAGCTTGACTTAACGAAAAAGTTTTATTCGAAATGATACTTGTAATCACATTAGATTTCTCAAAAGAAATTTATTCATGAATTAAAAAAGAAACTTGCGCTACTACTTCTGTTTTTAGACGTCTTTCAGTTTAATGCATTCTTATATTCATTTTGTGTTTACAGTTTTTGAAAATATTTGGTAAGATATATCGTTTATTGAGAATATTAATACTAAATATTTTCATGTTAAAAGGTATCCATCTACGTTCGGAACTTATTTTAGAACGGAAAGGAGGCCTTTTTAATGCCAAATCTGAAAACCTATACTTTTTAGTTCCCAAAACTCTTTATTTTCACTTCTGCAATAAGCAGAAGGTAAATTAGAGTAGAAAGTAAATTGGGGTTTAGAGAGAGACAGATTTCAGTACTTAATACCTGAAAATGGAATTGTAAGTAATAAGATAAAAAAACATTTTTCATTGTTTTAATTTTAATTTATCTGTTATTTAATGTTTATTTCATTTTCGTATCATTTGTCACATATGAAATACTATTTTGCAATATTTTCAATATGAATATCTATGTTTTTCGCGTGGACCCATCGGGATCACATCACTGTCAATACCACCCATAAGCGAATACC